>JAPKLY010004830.1:0-13703 GCA_026898435.1 Prunella vulgaris
ACGTTACAAAGTAATACAATTAGTGACAACTTTCTATGTTGTTAATTAATTGAATATTTATCGTTAAAAATACGTATATAGTGACAATAATTCATAATATTATAAAATAATAAAAATAATAATTAGTGATAATTTTGTATATTGTTAATATTTTATTTAATGTTTATCACCAAAGTACATATACTTACAAATGTTACAAAATACCATAATTTTATGTTAATTAGTTAATGACAACTTTATACAGTCAATATTTCATTGGATATGTGTCACTAAAGGTACACATATAGTGACAAAAGAATTATCAATATAATACAATATCATAATTTTATAATGAGTACCACTATTCATACCCCAAAATCTCAAAATATACTCTATAAGGTTAGAGATAAAAATATATATACAAAAGAAGAGCAACACTTGCGTAGAAAATTCTACCGTAGAAATTTTACTAAAACTAACAGAAAGGACGGCTCTGCCCTTCTCCCTGGTCCATAACACACATTCGCTGAACATGGCCCATAACACACATTCGCCTGATATAACATATTCTCCTTGGCCATGGTAATCACTATATTAATGTTTTTTTTAATTTATTTTATTTATTATTTATTTGAAAGTGGTGATAAAAAATAAACTCATTCTTACCTAATTATTAAGTCATGCAAAATCTAATGTTAACTCTCGCTACTGCTATCCTCTTTTTTTTTTTTTTAATTGTTGTTTAATTTTTTATTTTTTTTACTTAAAAGTGATATATTGATTTAATAAAATTCAAGTAATACTATGTTACAAATTTAAAAATTTTCTCTCAAATTATGTTACTATATAGATAAAAATGTATTACTAAAAAGTAAAATATGTGTTACAAATTCTTAAAAAATAAAATTTGTACTTTTAAAATAACTATAAAGAGAATATGTAGTTTTGCAAAAATAAAATATATGTTACTTAATTTTTTTTCTTTTTATTAATTTATATTTATAATATGTTGTTAATATACTAATACATATTTTAATACTTTATATATGTTATATAAGTACAATATATATTTTTCTAAGGACAAATAAATATTTGTAAATATAGTAACACACATTCAATTTTACAGTAACATATATTTGCTCTAATTGTAACACAAATTTGCTCCCCAGTTTGTGTTACTATATGGGCAAATGTGTGTTACTTTAAGGACAACATGAGTTTTTATAAGAATAAATATGTGTTTCTTATTTATTTAGCATCCCCTTAAAATTTAGCTATATTTATTCATGTAGTAATACAATTTTTACTATTTTATATGTGTTATTAAATAAAAAAATTATTATTTCTATAAAATAAATAATATGTTTGTGAAAAACTAATATTTATTCTTATAGTAACACACATCTACTCTTTATATTATATAAAAATATTAATTCTATAGAAATAATTGAATATATGTAAAAAGAATAATATTTTATATGATAGTAACATACATTTGCTCTAATTGTAACACACATTTGATTCTCATTTTGTGTTATTATATGGGCAAATGAATGTTACTATATGGGTTAATGCATGTTACTATCATATAAAATATAAATTTTTAAAAATAAATAAATATATTTGTGAAAAATTAATATTTATTCTTATAGTAACACACATTTTACTCTTTATATTATATAAAAATAAACGAATATATATAAAAAGAACAATATTTATACTATAGTAACATACATTTGTTCTAATTATAACATACGTTTGTTCCCCAATATGTGTTACTATATAGGCAAATGTGTGTTACTTTAAGTATAAAATGAGTTTTTTATAAGAATAAATATGTGTTTGTTATTTATTCATAATCCATTTAAACTCTAGGTATATTGAATCAGTAGTAATACACTTTTTACTATTTTTATATGTGTTATTATATAAAAAATAATTATTTCTATAAAAATAAATAGTATATTTTTAAAAAATAATATTTATTCTTATAGTAACACACATTTTACTCTTTATATTATATACAAATATTTTCTCTATACAAATAAATAAACATATATAAAAAGAATAACATTTTATATGATAGTAACATACATTTGCTCTAATTGTAACACACATTTGCTCCTTATTTTGTGTTACTATATAAGCAAATGTGTGTTACTACATGGACAAATGTATGTTATTGTAATGATAAAATATTATTTTATATAAATAAATAAATATATGTAAAATAACAATATTTAATTTGGATATTAATGCACATTTTGTCCTATAATAATATATATTTATCTATATAATAATAAAAATTTGAAAACAAATTTTATAGCTTAAATATAATAAAATAAACAAATAAATAAAAAAAGAAGAAAAAATATTGCATGTGATAAGGCATGCAAGAGTAGTGTGGTAGTTGGGAAGTATGCTAATGCGGTAGTGCGGAAGCATGCTGGTAACACGGACACTTTTTTCTTTTCAATCCTTTTTAAGTTTATTTTTAGTAAATTCTACGATAGAAATTTCTATATAAGTTTTTGTCACAAAAGAATAAGTTATCCTTATATAAGTATGAGATGAATTAATTAAATTTTACTAAATTTTATTGACTTTAGCCTTTAAGTTATTTAATTTCAAAATTAATTCTTCGAGTTTGAATCAGTCAATTCCTAAAATAAATAAATAAAAATTACACATGAAATAGTATTTAAAAACTAAAAACAACCAATTAGACTCTGATATTTTTTTAAATCAGATAAATATTTAAATAATTAAATTAAAATAAATTAAAAAATCTAAAAATTATTAGAATAAATTAATTAAATATTCAAATAATCCCATGAAACTAAAAATATATTTAAAAAAATTAACTAAATCTTTAAAATTTGTTAAACTAAGATATTAATTTTAAAAAAAAAAACTCAAATTTTAATTCAAGATAAATAAAAAATAAAATATACTCCCCACGTCCCCAAAATTTATTCCCACTATCCATATTTATCTGTCCTCCCAAATTTATTCTCATTAATCTTTTAGAAAATATTATTTTACTATCACACTCACAAACAATTATTTTATTCTCTAGTGGACCCCATAATTATTTCACAATATTCTTACTTTATCTACTTTATCTCATTTTAAAAAAAATTCGTATCCACACAATTGAGAATAAATTTGGGTGACGAATGGAGTAATTAACTTTTAATTTAATTATTTGTGAAGTTTAATTGAATTTAAAAAATAAAAATTTTAAGTTTTAGCCTATTTTTAAAAAGAAAATTGATTTTTTATAATATTTTTTTATAATTTTTTAAACTAATTTTTAATTCAATTTTTTAAATTTATTTGATTTATTTATTGTTTTTCAGATTTTAATTAGATTTAAATAATTTTATTCAAATATTTCTCAATTAAATTATTTTTGAAGATTCATTTTATTTTAATAGTTATTTATAAATTTTGTTTATTTTTTCAGATTTGTATTTTTAATTGATTTTTAAAGTTTAACATATTTTAAATTTTATTTTATTTTATAAATACAAGTTATGGCTTATATTTGGTAAATTAAATTTATAGTATAAATATTTTATGCACAATAAACTAAATCACTAGATGACAAAACATAATTTGAATAAAATTGTAAATACTTTAAAATATCTAATAAGATGCGAAATATTCACGCCATGAAAATTATATATATACTAATACGTAAGCATACAAATTTCACAGAATAATAAACAAAATTGTATATATAATTAAAGATTTTTTTATATTTTATTTGCTTAAATATTTATACATTTTAAGATTTAGTTTTACTTAATAATACTTAGTTTCAATATTTGTGTTTGTATATGTAAAGTTAATATTTTTATACTATTTAAATATAGAGTTGAGATTAAAAAACCTAAAATATAAGATGCAGGCTAATGGTTAACATTACGCTTAATGAGAAAGAGAGAGATTTAGGTTTTACAGAATTGAAATTTATAGAAGTATAGAAATTAAGAAGATTGGTTGAGACTAAAAAATTAGATATAGGATTAATATTATGAATATATTTATTAAATTTATATAAAATGTATATATTTGTAAACTTTAAAATATAGAGTTAAGATTACATTACTTGAAATGCAAGATGGAGATTAATTCTTAGTATTAAACTTAATGAGAAAAAAGATCCACAGTTATTTAGATATATAAATAAAATAGAATTAATAAATATATATTATGTAATACCCCGAACCAAATTAGATTTTTTTTTCTATTTATATTACATTTCATGTTATTATATTTATATATTTTTGCTTGATTGATCTTTTACTCCTTTGAGGACACTAAGTTTCAAAAATGAGTGATTTCTACTCGACGGTTGGTTCAAAACAGGAACCGGAAGCACTCCTAGCACCGTAACTATGAATCAAATATTA
Organism: Prunella vulgaris; assembly: GCA_026898435.1. Classification (NCBI taxonomy): domain Eukaryota; kingdom Viridiplantae; phylum Streptophyta; class Magnoliopsida; order Lamiales; family Lamiaceae; genus Prunella; species Prunella vulgaris. Next base: position 4,401 of record JAPKLY010004830.1, read on the forward strand.
ATAAATCATTTGAACGAATGAAATAAGATTCTAAAAGGGATTTTAAGACCCTTTGTGTGTAAAAGATTTATAAAAAATAAAACCCTGGACGTTTGTCGCCAAATGTCGAACCGAAAACTCTAAAATTTGAAAAACTTCGATCCGTCGAGTAATTGCGGATCTTTATTAGAACTTAAGTAATAAAATGGGTTAAACATAAGTTTTAATTAACAAATACAAGATATAAACTTTTAGGCTTACAAAATGAGCAAAATATTAATTTTCGGAGCCCAAAACGCGACCAAATAATATTCGTTTTCAACCCCGAAAGCCATATCGCGTCCCAAAATACAGTTAGAACTCAAATTCCTCTCCTAAATCCCCTTATGACCGAAATTATCAGCTGGAATGAAGAAATGTGAAGTCAAAAAAATGCCCATACCCCTAAATTAAGGAGTCATACCTTCTTTCCTATTCCCTTACCTAACCTTGACTTCTCTTACCTCCAAATGAGTAATTTTGAATGGTCATATGCTCCCATTTCCTATATATGAATTATCTTAGTTCATTCCCTACCTTGAGCAAAGAAACCCAAAGAAAAGAAAATCCACAAACTCCCTTCTCACTCCCTCACTCAACTTTTGGTCACCATACTTAAAAAGGGTAGAGAGATTTTCTTCTCCCATCTCCAACAACAAGAGAGCTTCCTTCCTCAAGTATCAAGAAATTCATGGAGTTAGGTTGAAGGTTGGAGTCATTTCCTTGCAAAGAGGAAGCCAACATCTCTCCCTCTCTCTTTTAAGTTCATGTTTTTCCTCTCCACTTCTCCTAACTTACTCCATTGCCTTGTTTTAGCTCAAAACCAAAGTATTCCTCCAAGTGGTGCTCCATTCCTACAAGCTTAAGGGTCAAGGGACAATAAAGCTTCTTTTGTTAACAAGAAAAAGGCTCCAAAGGTTGTAAAACCCCAACTCAAAATATTTGGTTTTCTTGCATGTATATGTGAGCTATGTGTGTTTATTGTTCCATATTTTTAGAGACCATGAAACCCTAGGACATTATTACTTTCCAATGTTCAAATGCATGATGAATGAAGTCTAGAATGATGTTTTTGAAGGAGTTAAAATGTTGGTTACATGGTAGTTATGAAATTGAAAATATAAGTGAAAGCATGCACACAAATCACACACTTTATGCACTGACCTCGAATTTCGTACAGAATTCGGACCTCATATGTTATAAATTTTTGGATGATGCTTATATGGTTGGAAACCACGTCAAGTTATCTTTCATTTGAATCTATTTTGAGCATTTTTGGAGTTTTCATTAATAAGTTATGAATTTTCTAAGAAAGTGTGACAAAATGCCCCTTATTTCTAAAGTATGGATTTTCTGGGAGTAATATGTTCATGAAAGAATTATTTTAAAATTTTTATAAATTACTAAATGAAGTTAAGTATCTTCATGATTTATTTCACGATTTTTGGAGATGCGTAAATATTTTAACCAAAATTATTTCGAAAGTTGCTCAATTCTGGAAAATTCTGGAACAATCTGCCATGTTTTGGAAACTAGCCTAGAACTCATATTTTCCTAAACCAAATGCTATGAAATAAATTTTATATGTAATTAACACTTGATGGGTTAGTCACTGTAAAAATTTCATGATTTTTGAATGAGTTTTGATATTTTTAGAAAATTCTCCAAGTTGGTATAAGTGTGGGTCAACATGCAAACTGCAGTACTTGAATATTGTTGATTATGTGTTATTTCCTTGTTAGAAGGAAAACAAATATTTTCCCATTAGGAAACTAGTCTAAAGCCTTGGTGAATTCTATGTGAATGCATGAGTTATGTGAATGGCATGATATTTAGTGTTGATTTTAGATTAAGGACCATATGTTTCTTATTTGCCTTGAGAAAGGAAAATACGAAAAACCTTATAAGATCCTAACAAAGTTGAGTATGCTAAATGCACCTAGATAAGAACCTCAAGCTACTAATTACCGTAAAACATTTTATTAACTTCTTTAGTGAACCAAAATGCTAAGTAAAGTGTATGTCCTTATCGGACTAATTGTATAAATCTTAACAAGAATTCTTAAACATTAATAACTGAAATACAACGAATGGTGCTAGGTCTAAGTGTGCGAACGGTGACGAGAATTACTGGTGAAAGGAACAGTGATTGTTTTGCAAAAAGGAAAGCGTTTAAGGTGGGTGGCATTTACTGTATTGCCTTGAATATTATATGGACTGTTGGTGTATGCGAATGAAAATGTTTTGACCTTCGGGTTCGATTACAAGGTTATTACCCAAATGCCTACGGGCGAAGTATCTCAAATGATATGTAGTGGTCTGGCTTGTGTAGCTAGGCACCACGGTGGACAGAGCCTGAGGCCTATATGATTAAAAGTATCTCAAATGATATGTAGTGGTCTGGTTTGTGTACCTAGGCGCCACGGTGGACAGAGCCTACGGGCTATATGATGAATGATGAGCCTTTGTGGCTATGAAAAGTGTTTTTACAAAATGATATGTTTGTATACTACCAATATGTATAGTAGCGTACAGGTCGCCCACACTGAGAATTCAAATCTCACTCCCCTACTTTTAAATCCTTTTTCAGGTCTCGATGACGGGGAGTTTGCGCTAGTGGAGGAGTGATACTACTTCCCTACCAAAGTGTTTTAAATTACTTGTGAAAACGAGACTAGTAGTTTTAATATGACTTAACTAATATGCCGAGGCGGTAAACGTTTATAATTTCCTCGATGATGGTGTGTAATATTTATCAGAACTATCTATTTTGCGCCAAACTTTTTATAACGATCGTGTGTGTGATATTTTGAAAATGGCCACTGCGTTTTATAACCTTAATGTATGCTTCCGCTGTTCATGTGATGTTACTTGTAGTTTTCAAGAAAAAAATTTAGTCCGGATTTTTGGACATTAAGTGACGACTCGGGTTTCTAGAATGCCAAGAAACATTTTGGAAAAACTGGGGCGTTACAGGTGGTATCAGAGCCACGTATAAAACTTTGGCCAAAATTTTATTTCTTACAAGTTTCAAACAAAAAAAAATAAAAATTCTAGTGAATCACATAACTTTAATTTTTTTGAAATGGTGAAGTTGTTAAAGGGAATGTATCCTCTCCTACGGCCAAACAACCCAAGGTATGATTGAGTGCAATTATCAAAATTCATTTCTCTTTTCTTCATAGAATTTATAACCTTCCCTTAGTATGCCGAACCCTAGCCTTTACGGTATATACGATTAATATGTATATATTTTCTTAATTTTTGAACTTAGATGAGGGTCTATCTTGGATTGCGTCAGCAACTGAGGGAGACCATGGAGGACTATTTGCGACGTTTTTGCACGGTTCGAAATCGTGCCGCCTATACCGGGTACCGAGAGGGGGATCATCAAGCTGCACAACGCTTTGTACGAACAATATTCCCAGAATGGCGAAGGATAGCCGAGGAAGCTTTCGACACACACACGACCTATGATTCTGAGGAAGGGGCTCGAACGAACTTTGATGCCTTCGCTGAGGAGTTCATGTTGAGGGCCAATGAGGCAGAGCAAGCACGATGGCGGGGTAGAGACGCCAAAAGAAAGGCTGAAGATGACCAGGCACACGCAGACTTCTACCTCGCAGTATCTAGTAAACTACGTGGGGAGATTGCGCGACGTGATCTGAAAATAAGGAAGCTAATGACGGAGAACGAGGAAGCAGGAGCCAAACTTGCACGGAGTGACGAAATAGAAAAGGAGTGGGCGGCCAGAGCTCGCGATGGACGCGATGAATCAAGGAAGCTTTTTGAGTCAAGTGGGTTCCAGGAAGGACCCGAGGAGTCAGATCCATCTGAAGAGAAGACGAAGAGCGACGATGGGAATGCAGCCTAGAGCGACCTTGTAGACCGACCGGGTCAAGCCTTTTCCCCCTCAGTGCTTGTCCCCCTTTGCGATATGTATTAGGACTAGTAGACCTTAGATTTCTTTCCTTCACATTGTCTTGACTCTTATTTTAATGTACTATTTTGTAAGGGAGAATTCATTTTTTCCCGAACCTATTTTGAAAGTATATATATATTAAGCATCTTTTGCGTATTACGTATTCTATCAGTTACTTTTATCTGATTGAATGTTTGATTTCATATGTGTGGTTCCTGACTACTGTAGTTGAGCCAATCGTCGGCCGTTGACTCCAGCAATGTGAGCTCACCATTGTTGCCCTATTGTATGCTTAGTGCTACATATTATGTTATCACAAGTGATTGGATTCTGATTTTGTTTTCATAGCTATAATAGTAATATTTTCTACCTCTCTTTTTTTCCAGACTTACAACATGCACAGACGCGGGAGGCCACGTGCGAATCGAGGGGAACCATCTTAGGAATCTGTGGGACAGGATCCACCGAATGCCGGATCCGGAGCAGACATGGCTCGGGAGTTCTTCAACTCCTTACAATACTACCTTCTCCAGCAGATCCCACCACCAGCACCACCGAATGGTCACCCCTATGCACCCCGACCGAATGAGTACGTCGAACAGTTTAGGCGCCTGCAGTCGCCTAAATTGACTGGAAAGGAGGGTCCCACTCGAACTGAGGAGTGGATATTGGAGATGGAAAGGATTTTCAACCACATGACCTTAACTGAGGCACAAAAGGTTTCATGTGTAAAGTTCCAACTGACGGAAGATGCAGCTCAGTGGTGGGAATCACATGAGCGGACCTTGACTGAAGTTGCCCGAGAGGCAATCACTTGGGAAAGATTCAAGGAAGCCACTCTGAAGAGGTACTTTCCTCAAGTGTTGCGAGACCAGAAGGAGACAGAGTTTGTTAATCTAAAGCAGGGTATACTCTCTGTGATTGAGTACGAGAGGCGATTTAATAGGCTATCCCGTTATGCTACATATCTAGTTGGGGATGATGAGAGGAAAGCTAGACGATTTGAGAGGGGATTACGCCCTGAGATTGCTGGGATAGTAGCTGGACTGAGGCTTCAAAGCTACAATGAGGTGTTTGACCGAGCCTTGAGTGTCTCCATTGGCTTAGGGCTGGAGTTTAAGGCCACCCCATCTGCCTTGGCTCCGAACAAGAACTGGCAGCCCAATTTCAAGCGCCAACAGAACCCACCTCCGAAAGGAAACACGTCATCCGCCCCTAGGACTGAGAGTGTCTTGGCCCCATACTGCAATATCTGTAAGAAGAGACACCATGGACGATGTATGGCTGGGTCGCCCAACTGCTATCGTTGTCACCAACCCGGCCACAAGGCAAATGAGTGCCAGACGACACCAAAGGCCAACCAGATTCCATTGGGTAACCCACGACCTGCTCAGACAATGAATGCCCAGTTTCACCAGCCTCCTGCTCGGAACTTCCAGGCTGGACAGCAGGCCCGACCCATCCACCCTCCTAACAGGAATGGCCCAGCTCAAGGGCAGGGAGGAAGAGCTCATGTGAATGCCATCTACGGTGGAGAGGAGGAACAGGAATGTGAGGCTCATGATGGGACTTTGGCAGGTACGATATCAATTCTTAGTACTCCTGCTTATGTACTATTTGATACGGGGGCATCACATTCTTTTATTTCTGAGAGTTTTAGAAAGCGAAAGAATGTTAAATGCTCTAGAGGCGATGACCTATGCATAAATTTTCCTTCGGGAGAATTATCAAAGATTGATACTATAGTAAAGGGATTTAAGTTTGAACTTAGGGGTCATTCTGTGGAAGCCGACCTTTATGTTTTGGCAATGAAGGAATTCGATCTAATCTTAGGACTAGATTGGCTTACCAAGAATAAGGCCGTCATTAGGTGTTCAAGCCGAGAAATTGACCTTCAAACCCCCGAGGGTCACCATTTCACTTTTCGTGGGATAAAGTCCAGGATGGAAGTGCTAGTCATCTCCGCTGTTAAAGCTGCAAAGCTTATACGGAAAGGAAATAGTCAGGGATACTTAATCAGCATCTCTGAAGTTGTGAGGGAAGAAGCAACGCCGGTTTCAATACCAGTGGTAAGGGACTACCCTGATGTATTTCCAAAAGAACTAACGGGTATGCCCCTAGACCGACAAGTGGAGTTCTCCATCGACCTAGTACTTGGAGCAGCGCCAGTATCCAAAGCCCCATACCGCATGGCACCCAAGGAATTGAAAGAGTTGAAAGAACAACTGCAAGACCTATTGGAGAAAAAGTTCATCAGACCCAGTGCCTCGCCTTGGGGAGCACCGGTACTATTTGTCAAGAAGAAAGATGGATCCCTCTGAATGTGCATCGACTATAGGGGGTTAAATCAACTGACAATTAAGAATAAATACCCCCTCCCGCGGATCGAGGATTTGTTCGACCAATTGAAAGGTGCTCGCATATTCTCAAAGATCGACCTGAGATCCGGGTACCACCAGCTGAAAGTCAAGGAGGGTGATATTCCAAAGACGGCTTTTAGGACACGGTACGGACACTACGAGTTCACAGTAATGCCTTTTGGAGTGACAAATGCCCCGGCAATCTTCATGGACTTGATGAACAGAGTGTTTCACCAATATTTTGATAGTTTTGTCATCGTGTTCATTGATGATGTACTCATATACTCCAAGAGTAAGGAACAACATGAAGAACATCTTAGGATTGTCTTAGGAACAATGAGGCATGAAAAGCTTTACGCAAAGTTCAGCAAGTGTGAGTTTTGGCTAGACAAAGTCATGTTCCTAGGACACATCATCTCAGAAAAGGGGATAGAGATGGACCCGGCCAAGTTGGAGGCCATAATGGATTGGAAAAGACCATCTAATGCGAATGAGATCCGTAGCTTCCTCGGTTTGGCAGGGTACTATCGAAGATTCATTCAGGATTTCTCTCACATTGCAAAGCCTTTGACACAACTGACGAGAAAGGTAGAAAAGTTTGTTTGGACTTCCGTGTGTGAAGAAAGCTTCCGAGAATTAAAGAAGCGTTTGACCACAGCACCAGTATTGACCATCTCCGATGGACCTGAAGGATTTGTCATCTACACCGATGCTTCCTTATCTGGACTTGGATGTGTGCTAATGCAACATGGAAAGGCCGTCGCTAATGCATCACGACAGCTAAAAACGCACGAACAAAACTATCCCACCCATATTTTGGAATTAGCGGCAGTGGTCCACGCGCTAAAAATTTGGAGGCATTATCTCTACGGAGGAAAGTGCGAAATCTACACGGATCACAAGAGCCTAAAGTACTTCTTCACGCAGAAGGAGTTGAACATGCGCCAGAGAAGATGACTCGAATTGGTAAAGGACTATGACTGCACAATTCATTACCACCCGGGAAAAGCAAATGTGGTGGCTGACGCCCTTAGCAGAAAGGGAAACATAAAACTCAATTCTATGCCTACCACACAGAGGCTGTTAATTGAGGATTTCTCCCGTTTGAGATTAGAAATTGTGAATCAGTGTTGTGTTCCATCCCTGATTTTCGCACTCGTAGTGCAGCCAACCCTTCAAGGAAGGATCATGGAGTTACAGAAGAGCGATAAATTTCTTAATAAACTGAGGGCACGAGTGGAGGCCGGAACCAATAAGGACTTTTCCATCGATAATGATGGGACGTTACTTTTTGGACGAAGGGTTTGTGTGCCGAAGGATGAAGAGTTAAGGAATGAGATCCTCAAGGAAGCACACAACACGCCTTACACGGCGCACCCCGGAGAGACTAAGATGTACAGAGGCCTAATGGAAAACTTTTGGTGGAGAGGCATGAATCGATCAATCGCTCAATTTGTGGGGAAGTGCCTAACTTGTCAGCAGGTGAAAGTCGATCACCAGAGGCCATCTGGATTACTACACCCACTCGAGATGCCCGAGTGGAAGTGAGAGAACGTGACCATGGATTTTGTCACAGGACTTCCGAAGACCATCAGGAATCATGATGTTATTTGGGTTATTGTGGATAGACTGACGAAATCAGCCCATTTTATCCCCATCAGGATGACTTACACAATGGATAAACTAGCTCAACTATACATTGGAGAGATAGTCCGATTGCATGGAGTCCCAGTCTCAATTGTTTCAGACCGAGACCCTCGTTTCACATCAAACTTTCGGAGGAGTTTGCAACGAGCCCTAGGAACGAACCTAAAGTTTAGCACGGCCTACCATCCACAGACTGATGGGCAGTCCGAGAGAACGATTCAGACTCTAGAGGACATGTTGCGAGCATGTGCCTTGGACTTTGAAGGAAGCTGGGAAATGCACCTTCCGTTGGTAGAATTTGCGTACAATAACAGTTATCAAGCCACGATCCAAATGGCACCGTATGAGGCGCTGTATGGAAAGAGGTGCAGATCCCCGATTTGTTGGGATGAAGTTGGAGTTCGCAAGGTTCTGGGGCCAGAATTAGTGGAAGAGTTTACAAAAATTGTCTCTAAGATCAAGGAAAGGATTAAAGCAGCTCAGGACCGACAGAAGTCGTACGCCGACACTCGTAGAAAAGACATTCATTTTGAGGCTGGAGAGAAGGTTTTTCTGTAAGTCGCGCCAATGAAAGGGCTAATTCGTTTTGGGAAGAGAGGAAAGTTAAAACCCCATTTCATAGGACCTTTTGAGATCCTAGACAAGGTCGGAGACGTAGCCTATCGCTTAGCCCTACCACCTGATCTATCCCAAGTGCACAACGTCTTCCACGTCTCATCCATTCGAAAATATGTTGGGGACCCAAACCACATTATCAACTTCAAGGACTTAGAGATAAGTCGTGACTTAGCATACCAAGAGGTACCGGTGTCCATACTGGGAAGAAAAATGCACACCTTGAGGAATAGGAAGGTCCCTCTACTACTAATTCACTGGAGCCGACACGGCAAGGAGGAGGCCACTTGGGAACGAGAGGACAAGATCCGCGAGAAGTATCCGCAAGCCTTTGATCACCTTGGTATGTCAAATTTCGTGGACGAAATTTCTTTTTAGGAGGGTAGGATATAATACCCCGAACCAAATTAGATTTTTTTTCTATTTATATTACATTTCATGTTATTATATTTATATATTTTTGCTTGATTGATCTTTTACTCCTTTGAGGACACTAAGTTTCAAAATGAGTGATTTATACATGACGGTTGGTTCAAAACCCGAACCGGAAGCACTCCTAGCACCGTAACTATGAATCAAATATTAATAAATCATTTGAACGAATGAAATAAGATTCTAAAAGGGATTTTAAGACCCTTTGGGTGTAAAAGATTTATAAAAAATAAAACCCTGGACGTTTGTTGCCAAATGTCGAACCAAAAACTCTAAAATTTGAAAAACTTCGATCCGACGAGTAATTGC
>JAPKLY010004831.1:0-13699 GCA_026898435.1 Prunella vulgaris
TACAGAGAAGATTCCTACTACAACACTAGGGAAATTTAAGGTTTCAGAGTGTTGTTCAAAGTATGCTTTGAGTGCTTGGAATCTTGAGAGCTTTCTTTTGGAAATTTCCCGTTAGCCTTGAATTGGAGCAAGGCCTACTGTATTTATTTGCAATAGATCCGCTGGAGGAGATCCGTTTCAAACCTTCCTATTTTAGGTAGGTGCAGGTACTGGTTGTCCTTGTCTGACAGAGACCATACCTAGTATGGCAAAGTTTCTGATCCGCCGCCTGCACCTTTGAGAAGCATTAAATGTGCTCAGTCTTCGTACATACATGTCGCCTTTGTTGGTCCCAAAACGAGTACAATCAGTGTATGGGGGGAATACACTGATGTTAGATTTTTCTGAAAGACTCAGAAAAATGCTCTAACACTCTCAGTTAGGATTTCCTGAATTACTTAGTATGCTGAATGTCCACAGGGGCAGCAGGGACCGTTCAGTAACGAGTCCGATAAGCTGAGTTTGAGTAATATGCTCGGAAGCTCAGTAGAGATAACAAACCTACTGACTGCTCGGAAGCGAGTCAGTTGGACTACTATCTCAGTGAGCTAGAGTACGCGCGGAAAGTGAGCCCTTAGTTTCTACTCGTTTTAGTTTCTGAAAACATTTTCTGTGAGTTGCTTAGTAAACTGGTGGTTAAGGCTGAGTGCACAGTATTAAGATTCAGGATGATTGATTCAGTCCTGAATATAAAAACAATGCAGAATGTTCAGTTTAGAATGATGACAGTTATGATCCTGAACAAAACAGTAAATCAGCACACAAGGGTCTTTTTAACGTGGTTCGGAAATAACCAACTCCTACGTCCACGACCTGATTTAACAAGAAGCTATCCTCAAAACCCTGAGGGTAGGTACTTGGTTTTTACATGCCAAGGGACATGAATAGACAACTTCCTCTCTTAGGAACTGACCCCTGGGCGTTTTACAAGTCCCAGTCCTTCTAACCAACCAATCTCACACCCTGAGTGGTTTGGTATTCTGGTTTCCAACTAAGATAGCTCTGGCAATACAAAACAATGTTAAATATTAGAGCTACCGATCTAAGCAAATACAGAGAGAATCCTACTACAACACTAGGGAAATTTAATTGTAGAGTGTTGCTTATAGTATGCTTCGAGTGCTTGGATTCTTGAGAGCTTTCGCTTGGAAATTTCCCGTTAGCCTTGAATGGGTGCAAGGCTCTCCATATTTATAGGCAAGATTCAAAATAGATCCGTTGGAGGAGATCAAATCAAATCTTTCCTTTTTAGGGTGGTTGTAGGGTAGGAGTACTGTTTGACCTAATCGCCATGCTTATTCTGGCAAGTTTGTCCCACCGCCTGCAACTCTGAGACGCATTAAATGCTGCGCAGACTCCTTACATACGTGTCGAAAGATCATTGGCTCTCTGTTCTAACGGCTAGTTAACTTTCAGACATTTGTCCTTCCTCGTACATTCAATACTCTGAGTCTCTTGTACATAACTCAGCCTGAATGTTTGTCTTATTGGAGTCTTACTGACATTCTCTTTGTCTCTTGTCCTATAGCGTAAATAACCTTTTTTACTTTGGACTTACATGATTCAGGTAAACTGAACCAAGGCCTAAGTCAGGTCTTAAGTGCATTCAGCACAGCCTGATAGGTTATTCAGCCCAGTATGTGTAACCTTTTTGCTTTGGACTTGCATGATTCAGGTAAATTGAACCAAGGCCTAAGTCAGGTCTTAAGTGCATTCAGCACAGCCTGATAGGTTAACACTTACTCTTCACTGACTAAGTTCGGTCCTGAGTATACTTAGTGTACTCAATAGAAACCTCAGCCAATGGTACTTCGGGATTGTCTTCAGGACGAATCATCAAGCTTCGTTCTTCAGCTTCAGTTCAGGCAATCTACAGCAAGACTGACTCTGACTTCTTCAGGATGGATTACAAATCAGACTTCAGTAAATTGAGTCGACACCAATATTCTTCAATCTTCAGCGTGTTCCCCCTGAACTGAATTCCTAACCTGACTATCCTGAACTAGACAAACCTGAACAACTATACTTAGGCAAATTCATCAGGGGTTTTGGGATCTAATCAAAATACTTCAGATTGTCCCAACAATTTCCCCCTTTTTGATGATGCCAAAATCCTTAAGCAAATTCCTATTCATCTATACAATCAACTGACTTAGTCAGTGAAATAGGTTCAGTACCTTCTGACAAACTGGGCACTTAGTCTATAAGATAAAAACAAGGAATGGGTTAGTACAGTTCTTTATAAGGATTCAGAAAAGTAAATTCAGGAGTCAACAAGAAGTTGTACTCAGGAAAATGAAATAACTTCATTGATTGATATAGGAGTTACAGTTATCCTGAAGCTATTACAATTCCTGAACAACTATTTCCTGATCTATTCCTCATCCTTATTCCAAGCAGCTTGAGGAATTTCATATATCTCCAAGACTCGGTTCAGGACCTGCTTCATCCTGCTCCGATCACCAACGGCCCCGGCAGCGCGTCCTACTCTGACGACTTCTTCAGATATTACTTTCCGGTCCAGTTGCTTGGAGTTCCTGAAGAGTGGAGGAGGGTACTTTATGAATTCCGGAGAAGCAATCTCTACACCTTCAGTGTCAGCATGTCTGATTATTTCAGCCCATAGATCCGGATGCTCCTGTGCCATCCAGTGATGGAGTATGACGTCTTTTTCTTCAGATTGATCGTCCCATAACCCCACCACATAGAATAGGTAAGCCCACCTATTCCGGATCAGAATCCATACCTCCAGCATCACTATCGAAATAAAATCCTCAACAAACTGAAGTGGAGGAGGACCTTGATCTTGATTGACCACCAACTTCCTCTGAGTCTTCATTCGAGATCCAGAAGGCACAGTTTTCTTCTTCTGAACCTGCGAAGTCAGGCACTCATTGGACTCTTTTAATCGTTGGATCTGACTGAGCAGCGAAATCTCCTTCATCTTCGCTATCTTCTCCACCTCAGTCATCACAATCTTCTTCTGAGTGGTCAACCCAGGATGCATTTGTTCCTCCATCTCGTTGTACAAAAGTTCCAGAGCGGGATCCTTAGAGGACTTCAACCTCTTTGAATCTGAATCTTCAGCAGCTTCGATGGCAGCTACGGACCTAGTCATTTTTCTGTCCGCAGCTTTCAGTTCAGGGGGGAAGTCCTTCTTCTTTGCTTTCCCAGCAGCTATTTGCTTCTTCCCTTCCCTTTTTTTGGCATCATCATCGTTGATTCGGCCAACGACCTCGTTTACTGACTCCGCCAATAAAGTGAACTGACTGTCCATCTCAGTCTGCTTTGCCTGCAGTTGCCCTATCTGCCCTGCCATCATCCTCAGATCAACACTGAGCGCATCAACAACTGAATTATGTTCTTTCCTCAGCCGTGCTTCAAAGCTCGTCATTCGGTTTTCTAGGGCAGAGGCAATTTCCATCTTCTCTTGTGCAGACATCTCACTCAGCAGCTCATCCTTTAGTTCAGCCTTCAGCTTGGCCAGCTTTTCATCAACCAGTTGATTAATCTTTTCAGGCAGTTGTTGATCAAGAAAAGTGGCAAGCTTGTTCTCCTGCTGAGTTTGCGCATGAGAGACCATTTGATTGCAGCTTTGAATGGCCCCTTTTGCTTGCTCAGAGATAACAGTGAGATCTACTGAGTGTTGAGTCCTGACTTCTCCAAGAAGGTCAATGGCTGCATACATATCAGGTCCCATCTCATTTAGGTCACGATCCAGCATATTCATCTTCTTATTCAGCACTTCAGAATTTGAACCAACCCGGCTTATTTTTCTCTCGACGAGGATTACCCTTCTGTGAAGATTGGCAAGGGCTCGTGAGGAGTTCTGAACATATAGTAACTCGGGGGTGATCCATTTTCCTTTGACTCGGACCAGACCTGTTGGACCCTCTCCTGAAGCCTCCGCAGTCCCGGGTCCCAGGATTGCTTCATCGGCCGGTGCACTGACCCCTTCAGTGCCACCTTGCTGAGCATCATCAGCAATCACAACAACCTCTTTCTCAGCTTCCTTCTCTTCCTCTTTTCTCTCAGGCTCTGGCTCAGGATAGATGTGTCGGACAGTTTTGATGAAGTCTGCCATCATGATCAGATGATGCAAGGAATTTACATCAAAATGATCAAAGAGAGCAGCTTCAGATTCAGCCATATTGTCCCATCCTCTGGACTCTCCAAGCAGACATAGTACAGGCCAGGTGGCACTCCTGATCATGGCATAGGTGCGAAGTTGCACAATAGCCTCCTTCTGAGCATCTGAGAGGTCAGGAAACCTCTTCTCCACCATCTCTGCCGCCGTTCCCCTTGCCACTATTTTAAAATCTGGTAATGAGTTCTCATCAGGCGCAGGGAAAGGCCATGGAGCCTCAGCCTGAACTGCTTCAGCAACCTCCACCTGAACTCCTCCCTCCTGAGCAGGTTCCCCCTGATCCTCACCCGAGGGGGCCTCCAAACCCTGATAAGTTGATGCAATGTCAAGGATCAGTGGGTTTGGATCAGTGGGTGCAACATCCGGAATGACAGAGATAGGGGTGATTTCAAGAGCAGCCTGAGCTGATTCCCTCTCCGGATGTGCATGCTGAATCACTTCTTCAGCAGCCTTCTCTTCCACGAGCTTTTTCTTTCGCTCCTCTGACCCCTGATATAAGAATGTCAGCTTCTGTTGCTTGGGTCCTGAGGGCTTATGTTTGTCCTCCACTGGCTTCGTAATATCGGACTCTGAAGATTTGCCCGCCTGAGCCTTGACTCTCCCAGTCGTGCTCGCCTGAGCCTTCTTCTTCTGAGTCCTCGGTCTTCTCTTGGTGCCAGCATCACCGGAGTAAGCTCTGAAGAGATCTATCTTCGCTGGAATCTCGAGTGATTGGGCCTGATCCACATCACCGAGATTCAGGGTCTCCAAGATCAGAGAAATCTTGGTGCCAAAGTGCATTTTGGCCTCGAATGTCGCCTGACCCTCCGACGAGTACTTGATTTTATTGGTCTCAGCTACCAGCAATTGGAGGAAGTAATCCTCCCAGTTAAAATTGTGTTCTGAGGCATCAGAGATCGCCATCATCGTATATAATTTTGGCCGCGAAATCTACTCCAGTCCTCCAGCAATCCCCATCACTCCCTGACTAGTCACGTCAAAGAAGTGACGATTCTCAGTCCTCAGCACCTATTTGTTCAGGCCCGACTTCAGGACCACATCACCATCGCAGAGGGACTGGAGATAATCCTTCTCAGTCCCAAACCCATAATCAACAGGGCTTCGTCCAGAGTTGGGAAGATAAAAAACTTCCTTAATCTTCTCCCTGATATTGAGAGTGACCCACCTCCTAGTCATCTCTTCCTCACCATCCTTCCCCTTCAAACACGAAGTTAGGGGAATGCACGTCTCCCACTGCTGGGAATCCTTGTTCTGCGCCATTTTGAGATAGAAGGCAACAACAAGACGGGGGAGGAGTCTCAGGGGTCTTGTGGTGATAAATTGCAGAAGTTCTGCATTTTCAAAAAGGTCCTTTACAGACAAGATGTCAGGATGATTAGAGGTAAAATCTCCAAATGGTTCCCAATGCATTTCGTTTCTGAGATGAAAAAGGTTCCCAAAGAACGAGTCCACAGAAGGAGAAGTCATGAATGTAATATGAAGATATGAAGAAAATCGGTTTGCAGAGAGAAATATATCAAGAAAAGATTTGAGTGCATAAAGGTTGCAATAACAAAAACTTCCCTTATTTATACTAAAATCCAGTTTTAATCGGATGGTTCATAAAATTATGACTTATGAGATTCAATGGTTAAGATTAAAACGCAAGATGCATGAAGACTCTTCGGTTTTCAACAGTAATGAGTCAAAACTTTATCGAAAACTGTTCCCGCCCTCTGTTCATTAAATGCACGTCAGAGCATATCCGTATTAAATTCAAATAATTTTCATTAAATAATAACTGAATATTAAATGAATGGCTGGGATTAAATGACAAAATAAATTGATTTGACAATACGGCAAACAGTATCAAGAATGATGCACGCAAGATACGATGACTGAAAGAAAATCAGGAAACATACCAGTCAGTCAGATTTGTATTCTGACTGATACCACTTTTGACCTATCAGGGTGACAAGCCCTGAATTCAGTGTCCTGAATCTTAATCAGTCTGGACTGATCATCCCTTACAAACTGAATGTTCCCCCTACAACCATTCACATTCTCTCTGATATTCCTTCATCCTGAGTCCTAGTTATTCTTAAGCCTGGGTCAAGAAGTCCTAACTCTACTGATAACTCAACAAACCTAGTTTCAGGCAAAGCCTAAGTCAGGATGTCAGCTCTCTGTTTATCAGTAGGGACTCTCTTCATCCTGATGTCCTTCTTCTCAACATGATCTCTGATAAAGTGATGCCTGATGTCTACATGCTTACACCTTGTGTGTAAGACTGGGTCTTGGGATATGGCAATGGCACTATTATTGTCACAATAAATTGGGACTTCAGTGGCCTCAATTTGGTAGTCTCTCAGTTGCTGTTTCAGTCAAAGAATCTGAGAACAACAACTGCCTGCCGCCATATACTCAGCCTCAGTAGTAGACGTTGTAACACTGGTTTGCTTCTTTGAAAAATTAGAGATCAGTTTACTCCCTACAAACTGACATGTGCCTGTAGTTGATTTCCTATCAAGCCTACAGCCTCCATAATCTGCATCTGAATAGCCAGTCAGTTCTAGGTTGTCATCAGAGGGATACCAAAGTCCTAAATTGACTGTACCTCTCAGGTATTTCAGTATCTTTTTGGCACTCTCTAGATGACTCTTCTTTGGATCAGACTGATACCTTGCACACACTCCGACTGCATAAGTGATGTCAGGACGACTAGCAGTCAGGTACAATAGAGATCCTATCAGTGCCCTATATTCAGTCAGGATCCAGCTTCTCATTTTTGTTCATGGGAATACGTGAGACTTTGCTGGACTGAACTCTGAATTTCTGAATCAAGTCCCTCGCATACTTGGACTGATTTATGAAGATTCCGGAGTCAGTTTGCCTGACTTGGAGACCCAGAAAGAAATTCATCTCTCCCATCATTGACATCTCAAATTTCCCAGTCATCAGCTTGGAGAATTTCTCACAAAGCTTCTGATTAGGAGATCCAAAAATTATGTCATCCACATAATTCTGAACCAAGAGAATGTCCTCCCCTTCGGATATCCGGAAGAGGGTCCTGTCCACTGTTCCTTTCACGAACCGTGGTCTATCAGAAATTGGGATAGTGTATCATACCAAGCTCTCGGAGCTTGCTTCAGGCCATAAAGAGCTTTCTTCAGGTGATATACCTTGTCACCAACTTCGAACCCTGGAGGTTGCTCAACATAGACCTCCTCGTTCAGTACACCATTCAGAAAGGCACTCTTTAGATCCATCTGATACACTTTGAATTTCTTGAATGTTGCATATGCCAGAAACAACCTGATTGCTTCCAACCTTTCGACTGGAGCAAAGGTCTCATCATAGTTTATTCCTTCGGCTTGAGAGTAACCCTTTGCTACTAGTCTGACCTATTTCTGACAACAACATTCTTCTCATCCCTCTTGTTCTTAAAGACCCACTTAGTGCCAATAACATGTTGACGCCTAGGTCTCTCTCAACTAACTCCCAAACCTGATTCTGCTCAAACTGATTGAGCTCATCCTACATGGATAGGATCTAGTTGGGGTCAGCGAGCTTCTTCTATGCTCTTAGGTTCCTGATCACTCAGGAAACAACAAAACATAGCACTCTCACCAAAGGACAACCTCGTCCTGACCCCCTCATTGATATCACCAATGATATCAGCCAATGAGTGATCATCTAGCCACCGCCTCCTGCTGACGGGAGCACTGGGAGCTGCTGAAGTTCCCTCGCCTGATCCTGAAACATTAGTCTCTACAATAACAGGCAAAGAAGCGGAACAAGCAAGAACAGGGGATACTGAGTTATTTCCTGAGGGTTGGCCAATATCAGAGACATTGTTTCCCCCTACAGAGTTGGACTCAGTAACTGTCTCAGGTGCAAAAGCATCATCACCGACAGTATGTACCTCAGGTTGAGTCTGTCCCTCCGTCTGAGACTCAACATTCTCCGAGGCTGGGGCTTGCTGAGGGTTGGCCTGAGGTCCATCCTGATCTTCATCATCATAATCCCATCCTTTGGGAGCACTGACAAGTTTGATCTTGAATTCAGGATTTTTCAGACTCAGTCTTGTTACTCTCTTGGTAACCCCCTCAGTGTCAGGACTCGGAACCTGTTTCCTATGCACTGATGCAGACTCATCAAACACAACATGAGGTGTTTCCTCCACACAAAGAGTCCGACAGTTGTACACCCTAAAAGCTTTACTGACTGAGGAGTATCCTAAGAAAACTCCCTCATCAGATTTGCTATCAAAGGCTTTCAGGTGGTCTTTCCCATTATTCAGGATGAAACACTTACACCAAAAAATATGGAAATAAGAGATGTGAGGCTTCCTCTTGTTCCAAGTTTCATAAGGTATCTGAGCATGTTGTTTGTTCAGCATAGATCGGTTCTGAGTGTAGCAAGCAGTGTTGATTGCTTCAGCCCAGTACTTCTTGGGCAGTCCTGACTCAGCCAACATGGTCCTGGCGGCTTCCTTCAGGGTCCTATTCCTTCTTTCAGCTACCCCATTCTGCTGAGGGGTCCTAGCTGCATAAGTCTCATGAGCTATACCATGGTTAGTACAGAAGTCAGTTATAATAGAGTTTATAAACTCAGTTCCTCGATCTGATCGGATCCTGACTATGCTCTGACCCTGTTCAGTACTCAATTGCTTGAGTAACTCCGAAAGCTTGACCTGAGTCTCCTTCTTGTTCAGCAAGAAAATAACCCATGTATACCTGGAATAATCATCAACAACAACAAGCGTATATTTCCTACCATTTATGCTGATAGGAATAACTGGACCAAAGAGATCCATGTGCAGGAGCTGAAGCACTCTGTCAGTTGAGAAGGTTTCTTTCTCTTTGAATAAGGCTTTGGTTTGCTTGCCTTCCTGACATGCTCCGCACACGTGGTCTTTGCTAAAAACTTCATTTGGTAGACCATCTACAAGAGAAAGTCCAGAGATTTTGTTAATAATCTTGAAGTTTAAATGACTCGGGCATTTATGCCAAAGCCAACTGAGCTCTGAGGAACTCTTAGCGACCAAACAAGTTTCAGGAGGACTGCTCTTGAAGTCAGCAAAATATACAATGCCCCTCCTGCTACTTGTAATCAGAACCTGTAGTGTAGATTTGTCCTTCACAAGACACATGTTAGATGTAAATTCTACATTATATCCTCGGTCACAAAACTGACTGACCGAGAGTAAGTTATGTCTCAGTCCCTCAACATATGATACATTCAGTACACGGACAGAGACAATAACAACGGTTCTGAATCCCCTGGTGAAACCCTTAGAGTTATCACTAAAGGTTACCTGCGGGCCTTCTTGAGCTACATAATCGTGAAGGAGATCACGAAATCCGGTCATGTGCCTGGAACACCCTGAGTCCAAGTACCAGTCCTTCATCAGATCCTCTTTCCTCTTCTTGTATCCCGCAGCGACCTGAAAAGAATCAGGCCTCAGGTACCCATCTCGTATTGGGTCCTACGGAGTCAGCCATACCCTTCGGGATCCAGATTTGTTTTACAATTCTGATAGAATCAGAAGTGTAAACCTGTCTCCCAGAAACATCAACATACACAGTCTTCTTCCTTTGTGCCTGGGAAGTTGAGGGTGTATGGGTGTCAGCCTGAGGTTCAGGAGCCCTGAATTGGTTCCTGGGGGCGGGCCTCCTGTTCCTCTTTGGCCTGGGTGCATTGGGCTGGGGTCTGTCCTGAGAAGGAGCAGCTCTGGCCTGACCTCTTGGCACTTGAGGTCTGGTCTGAGAGTTATTGGAGTCAGGTCTCCGTTGCCTTTCAGAGGCCACCTGGTTTGTCCTTCTCCTTTGAGGATTAGGATGCTCCTGATGGGCTCTGTGCCCTGTCTGAGGAGTCTGGACCTCAGTAGTCCTTGGCCTTGCTTCAGGTTTCCTCCGACTGGATTTCCTTCCACCCTGAGCATTTCCAGGCTGGGCCTGAGAAGTGCTAGGAGCAGAGTTCTTCCCAGCTTGAGGATTCCTAGGCTGAGCCTTGGAGTTTCCTTGGTCTGTCTTCCTCAACTCAGGATGAGGAGCCTTGGCCTTTCCCTTAGGTTTTGGCCTTGGTTCCTCAGTCCCTTGCCTGACAGGTTCAGCAGGCATTTTCTCCTTCCCTTTGCCTTTCTCCTGACGAGCAACACTTGGGCTCTTGTCGTCAGTTTGGGCAGGGACAAACTTCTTCTGAGAGTTGCTCCCTGAAGCACCTCTCTTTTTCTTGCCCTTTGGGTCTTTTGAGGCATCATAGCCTAACCCAGCTTTAGCACCATCGGTCGGCTGAGAGAAATATATTAACTCATCAACCACTTGGGTAGATGTGTGTAACTTCTTCAGCTTAACCTCAAGATGCCCATTTGCTTCTTTCAGGGCCTCAATTTCAGTGGTGTACTGAAGCACCAACTCTTCATGAGCTTTCTCTTTTGAGATCAGCTCAAGATCCCAAGTAGTTTGCTCAGCACAAAGGCGAGCTTGCCACTCAGTTTCGAACATCACTCTTAGAGCAATTCGCTCAATCATTAGCTGTTCCTGAGCGAGGAACAGATCTGTATCACGAGTCTCAATCAGCGAGCTGATTACACCCTTCAGTCTTTCTACCTCCAGTGGAGCTTCATCATGCTTGTTCCGAGCATGAAGCAGCTCTTCCTGGAGATGTACTAATCTG
Organism: Prunella vulgaris; assembly: GCA_026898435.1. Lineage (NCBI taxonomy): Eukaryota > Viridiplantae > Streptophyta > Magnoliopsida > Lamiales > Lamiaceae > Prunella > Prunella vulgaris. The sequence continues at coordinate 10,847 of JAPKLY010004831.1, forward strand.
AGAGCTTCCTCAGTATCTCTCACTCTGAGAGACTCAGTTAACCGATCGTTCTCCCCACTCAGTTGTGCATTCACATCCACTGTGTGAGTATGAGTCTCCTGCAGCCTTGAGAAGTCAACCATCAATTGCTCTAGAGCGAGCTGAAGGTCGAGTTCTCCTGTTGAGTCTGAGCTAAGCTCAGGTGCGTGATCAGGAGAAGAGGCAGAAGAACATACCTCATCATCTGCCATCAGTCAGAGGTCATCATACTCCTCATCGGAGAAGAGTTCAGGGGACCAGCGTCCTGGGCCGTCTGAATCTGAGGAATCCTCAGCAAGAAAAGCTCTCCGGTCAGATGCGCTGAGCTCTCTCTTGGCTCTCAGATCCTCACGCTCACGAGCACTGAGCTCCGGATAATCATACTGATAGTGTCCGATCTTCTTGCAGTGGTAGCACTGATCTACCTCAGAAGCAAACTTCTTATCAGTGTACCTTTTGTCCGATGACTCCCTCCTGCTCCCTGACGATCGTTCAGGTTTGGAGCTGGATCTTCTGGGCTCATCATCTCTCCTCTTCTCATCTCTGCACCGCTCAGGGTCATTGCGATCTCTCCTGGAATCTGATCCCCTCCTCTCTTCTCTTCGGGGGCTCGATCTCCTGGGGCTGGAGTACCTACGATCACGGCTGTCAGTATAAAATTTCTTATACCTTCCGAATCGAGAGTTTAGTTTCTCGAAACGCCGCGCCATCAGGCTGTATTCCAAGGCCAACTCATCTTTGTTCATGTCTTTCAGAGACTTAGAACCAGATCCAGCCTCAGGCTCAGGAGAAGCTTTAAGAGCCACGCTCTTTTCCTTTTCAGGAGTCTTCTCCTCACTAACTTCTTCACTGACAACACCCTTCTTCTTCCTCTTATTGAGGTCGAATTCCAAAGCCTTTAACTCTGAGAATAGGTGAGAGTGAGTAATGTTGGTAAGATCCTGAGTGTTCTTCAACAAGATCACTCCTGTGTCCCATCTTTCAGGGAGACAGTTCAGGATTTTAGAAGACACCTCCCTCTTGGGAAACTCCTTCCCAAGGGTTCCTAGCTCGTTCATCATCTTAATGAACCGAGCTTCCATCTGATCGATGGACTCTCCCTCTAACATCCGGAAGGCCTCAAACTTCCTGATTGCAAGATCTCTCTTGTTCTCCTTGATCTTTTCTGATCCCTCACTCATCTCTCTCAAGGCATCCCAGATCTCCTTTGCAGTCCTAAGGTGCATGAGCCTAACCGAATTCTCGTAAGAAATGGTGTGGAGTATAATGTTCTGAGCAACATTATCCAGTCTGATTTGCTTAATCTGATCAGAATTAAGCGCGGACCTCTCCACTTCTTCATCTCCGGCAGCAGGAACAGGAACATTGCCAGCAACAGGCCAGGTCATCTGAAGATTCCTCATGAATTTGATCGGACCCTGCTCAATCACCAAAGGCATCTGATCATGGATGGAATAGAGATGTGTGAGTACCCTGAATTTCCAATAGTCATAATTATCAATAGAGAATTCAGGAAGATTGCCCTCGAGGCGTTTAGAACCGGATGCCATGATATGCAGTTTTCAGAAACAAGATCTGTTCAGTAGACCACTAAAAGTTTCTCCTCAGAAACTGTTGGTAAACAAAGACAATGGTCTTTTGAACCACTGCTCTGATACCACTTGTTGGTCCCGAAACGAGTACAATCAGTGTATGGGGGGAATACACTGATGTCAGATTTTTCTGAAAGACTCAGAAAAATGCTCTAACACTCCCAGTCAGGATTTCCTGAATTACTCTGTATGCTTAATGTCCACAGGGGCAGCAGGGACAGTTCAGTAACGAGTCAGATAAGCTGAATGTGAGTAATGTGCTCGGAAGCTCAGTAGAGATAACAAACCTACTGACTGCTCAGAAGCGAGTCAGTTGGACTACTATCTCAGTGAGTTAGAGTACGCGCGGAAAGTGAGTCCTTAGTTTCTACTCGTTTTAGTTTCTGAAAACATTTTCTCTGAGTTGCTTAGTAAACTGGTGGTTAAGGCTGAGGGCACAGTATTAAGATACATGATGATTGATTCAGTCCTGAATATAAAAACAATGCAGAATGTTCAGTTTAGAATGATGACAGTTATGATCCTGAACAAAACAGTAAATAAGCACACAAGGGTCTTTTTAACGTGGTTCGGAGATAACCAACTCCTACGTCCACGACCTGATTTAACAGGAAGCTATCCTCAAAACCCTGAGGATAGGTACTTGGTTTTTACGTGCCAAGGGAAACGAATAGCCAACTTCCTCTCTTAGGAACTGACCCTGGGTGTTTTACAAGTCCCAGTCCTTCTAACCAACCAATCTCACACCCTGAGTGGTTTGGTATTCTGGTTTCCAACTAAGATAACTCTGGCAATAAAAAATAATGCTAAATATTAGAGTTACCGATCTAAGCAAATACAGAGAGAATCCTACTACAACACTAGGGAAATTTAATTGCAGAGTGTTGCTTATAGTATGCTTTGAGTGCTTGGATTCATGAGAGCTTTCGCTTGGAAATTTCCCGTTAGCCTTGAATGGGTGCAATGCTTTCTATATTTATAGGCAAGATTCAAAATAGATCCGTTGGAGGAGATCAAATCAAATCTTTCCTTTTTAGGGTGGTTGTAGGGTAGGAGTACTGTTTGACCTAATCGCCATGCTTATTCTGGCAAGTTTGTCCCACCGCCTGCAACTCTGAGACGCATTAAATGCTGCATTAAATGCTGCGCAGACTCCGTACATACGTGTCGAAAGATCATTGGCTCTCCATTCTAACGGCTAGTTGACTTTCAGACATTTGTCCTTCCTCGTACATTCAATACT
>JAPKLY010004832.1:0-13697 GCA_026898435.1 Prunella vulgaris
CGATCTTCTCGCTCACGAGCACTGAGCTCCGGACAATCATACTGATAATGTCCGGACTTTTTGCAGTGGTAGCACTGATCTGCATCAGATGAAAGTTTCTTGTCAGTGTACCTTTTATCAGAGGATTCCCTCCTGCTCCCTGATGATCTTTCAGGTTTGGAGCTGGATCTTCTGGGCTCATCCTCTCTCCTCTTTTCATCTCTGCGTCGCTCAGGCTCATTGCGATCCCTCCTGGAATCTGAGCCTCTTCTTTCTTCTCTCCGGGGGCTAGATCTCCTGGGGCTGGAGTACCTGCGATCACGGGTGTCAGTATAAAATTTCTTATACCTGCCGAAACGAGAGTTCAGTTTCTTGAATCGCCGTGCCATCAGGCTGTACTCCAAGGCTAGCTCTTCTTTGTTCATGTCTTTCAGAGACTTGGAGCCAGATCCAGCCTCAGGCTCAGGAGTAGCTTTAAGAGCCACGCTCTTTTCCTTTTCAGATGTCTTCTCCTCACCAACTTCCTCACTGATAACACCCATCTTCTTCCTCTTATCAAGGTCAAATTCTAGAGCCTTTAACTCAGAGAATAGGTGTGAGTGAGTAATGTTTGTAAGGTCCTGAGTGTTTTTCAACAAAATTACTCCTGTGTCCCATCTTTCAGGGAGACAGTTCAGGATTTTAGAAGACACCTCCCTCTTGGGAAACTCCTTCCCAAGGGTTGCTAGCTCGTTCATCATCTTAATGAATTGAGCTTCCATCTGATCGATGGACTCTCCCTCTAGCATCTTGAAGGCCTCAAACTTCCTGATTGCGAGATCTCTCTTGTTTTCTTTAATCTTTTCAGAACCTTCGCTCATCTCCCTCAGAGTATCCCAGATCTCTTTAGCTGTCTTCAGATGCATCAGCCTGACCGAGTTCTCGTAAGAAACGGTGTGGAGTATAATGTTCTTGGCAACATTATCCAGTCCTATTTGCTTAATCTGATCAGAATTAAGCGCGGACCTCTCCACTTCTTCATCTCCGGCGGCTGGAACAGGGACATTGCCAGCAACAGGCCAAGTCATCTGAAGATTTCTCATAAATCTGATTGGGCCATGTTAAATCACCTGTGGCATCTGATCATGGATAGAATAGAGATGTGCGAGTACCCTGAATTTCCAATAATCATAGTTGTCAATAGAGAATTCAGGAAGATTGCCCTCGAGGCGTTTAGAACCTGATGCCATGATATGCAATTTTCCAGAAATAAGATCAGTTCAGTAGACCACCAAAAGTTTCTCCTCAGAAACTGTTAGTAAACAAAGTCAGTGATCTTTTGAACCACTGCTCTGATACCACTTGTTGGTCCCGAAAAATCTGAAATCAGTGTATTCCCCCCCCCATACACTGATTTAACTCGTTTCGGGACCAACAGCTACTCCTGAGCAGGAGGCTGGATCTGGCTCTAAGTCTCTGAAGGACATGAATAAGGATGAGCTAGCCTTGGAGTACAGCCTGATGGTGCGGCATTTCGAGAAACTAAACTCTCGATTCAAAAGGTATAAGAAATTTTATACTGACAGCCATGATCGCAGGTACTCCAGCCCCAGGAGATCGAGTTCCCGAAGAGAAGAAAGGATGGGCTCAGATTCCAGGAGGGATCGCAATGAGCCTGAGCGACGAAGAGATGAGAAGAGGAGAGATGATGAGCCCTGAAGATCCAGCTCGAAACCTAAACGATCATCAGGGAGCAGGAGGGAGTCATCTGATAAAAGGTACACTGACAAGAAACTTGTTTTTGATGTAGATCAGTGCTACCACTGCAAAAAGACAGGACATTATCAGTATGATTGTCCGGAGATCAGTGCTCGTGAGCGATAGGATCGGAGAGCCAAGAGATAGCTCAGGGCATCAGACCGGAGAGCATTGCTTGCTGAGGATTCCTCAGATTCAGATGGCCCAGGACGCCGGTCCCCTGAACTCTTCTCCGATGAGGAGTATGATGACCTCTGCCTGATGGCAGATGATGAGGTATGTTCTTCTGCCTCTTCTCCAGATCACGCACCTGAGCTTAGCTCAGATTCAACAGGAGAACTTGACCTTCAGCTCGCCCTAGAGCAATTGATGGTTGACTTCTCAAGGCTGCAGGAGACTCATACTCACACAGTGGATGTGAATACAAAACTGAGTGGGGAGAACGATCGGTTAACTGAGTCTCTCAGAGTAAGAGATACTGAGGAAGCCCTCAGATTAGTACATCTTCAGGAAGAGCTACTTCATGCTCGGAACAAGCATGATGAAGCTCCACTGGAGGTAGAAAGACTGAAGGGTGTAATCAGCTCGCTGATTGAGACTCGTGATACTGATCTGTTCCTTGCTCAGGAACAACTGATGATTGAGCGAATTGCTCTTAGAGTGATGTTCGAAACTGAGTGGCAAGCTCACCTTTGTGCTGAGCAAACCACTTGGGATCTTGAGCTGATCTCAAAAGAAAAAGCTCATGAAGAGTTGGTGCTTCAATACACCACTAAAATTGAGGCATTAAAGAAACAAATGGGCATCTTGAGGTTAAGCTGAAGAAGTTATACACATCCACCCAAGTGGTTGATGAGTTAACAAGTTTCTCTCAGCTGACTGATGGTGCTAAAGCTGGGTTAGGCTATGATGCCTCAAAAGACCCAAAGGGCAAAAAGAAGAGAGGTGCTTCAGGGAGCAACTCTCAGAAGAAGTTTGTCCCTGCCCTAACTGATGACAAGAGCTTAAGTGTTGCTCGTCAGGACAAAGGCAAAGGGAAGGAGAAAATGCCTGTTGAACCTGTCAGGCAAAAGGCTGAGAAACCAAGACCTAAACCTAAGGAAAATGTCAAGGCTTCTCATCCTGATTCAAGGAAGACAAATCAAGGGAACTCCAAGGCTCAGCCTAGGAATCCTCAAACTGGAAAGAATTCTGTCCCTGGCACTTCTCAGGCTCAGCCCAGAAATGCTCAGGATGGAAGGAACTCCAGTCAAAGGAGGCCTCAAGCAAAGCCGAGGACTACTAAGGTCCAGACTCCTCAGACAGGGCACAAAGCCCATCAGGAGCGTCCTTATCCTCAAAGGAGAAGGACAAACCAGGTGGTCTCTTTAAGGCAACGGAGACCTGACTCCGATAACACTCAGGCCAGACCTCAAGTGCCAAGAGGTCAGGCCCGAGCTGCTCCTTCTCGGGATCAAACTCAACCCAATGCACCCAGGCCAAAAAGGAACAAGAGGCCCACCCCCAGGAATCAATATAGGGCTCCTGAACCTCAGGCTGACACCCATACACCCTCAACTTTCCAGGCACAAAGGAAGAAGACTGTGTATGTTGATGTTTCAGGGAGACAGGTTTACACTTCTGATGCTATCAGAATTGGTAAGCAAATCTGGATCCCGAAGGGTATGGCTGACTCAGTAGGACCCAATACGAGATGGGTACCTGAGGCTTGATTCTTTTCAGGTCGCTGTGGGCTACAAGAAGAAGAAGGAGGATCTGATGAAGGACTGGTACTTGGACTCAGGATGTTCCAGGCACATGACCGGATTTCGTGATCTCCGTCAGGATTATGTAGCTCAGGAAGGCCCGCAGGTAACCTTTGGTGATAACTCTAAGGGTTTCACCAGAGGATTCGGAACCCTTGTTATTGGCTCTGTCCGTGTACTGAATGTATCATATGTTGAGGGACTGAGACATAACTTACTCTCGGTCAGTCAGTTTTGTGACCGAGGATATAGTGTAGAATTTATATCTAACATGTGTCTTGTGAAGGACAAATCTACACTACAGGTTCTGATTACAGGTATAAGGAGGGGCAATGTATATTTTGCTGATTTTAAGAGCAGTCCTCCTGAAACTTGTTTGGTTGCTAAGAGCTCCTCTGAGCTCAGTTGGCTCTGGCATAAACGTCTGAGTCACTTAAACTTCAAGATTATTAACAAAATCTCTAGACTCTCACTTGTATATGGTCTACCCAATGAAGTTTTTAGCAAAGACCACGTGTGCGGAGCATGTCAGGAAGGAAAGCAAACCAAAGCTTCATTCAAAGTAAAAGAAGCCTTTTCAACTGACAGAGTGCTTCAGCTTCTGCACATGGATCTCTTTGGTCCAGTTACTCCTGTCAGCATAAATGGTAGGAAATATACCCTTGTTGTTGTTGATGATTATTCCAGGTATACATGGGTTATTTTCTTGCTGAACAAAAAGGAGACTCAGGTCAAGCTTCCAGAGTTACTCAAGCAATTGAGTACTGAACAGGGTCAGAGTATAGTCAAGAACCGATCAGATCGAGGAACTGAGTTTATAAACTCTATTAAAATTGACTTTTGTACTAACCATGGTATAGCTCATGAGACTTCTGCAGCCAGGACCCTCAGCAGAATATGGTAGCTGAAAGAAGAAATCGGACCCTAAAGGAAGCTGCCAGGACCATGTTGGCTGAGTCAGGATTGCCCAAGAAGTACTGGGCTGAAGCAATCAACACTGCTTGCTACACTCAGAACCGATCTATGCTGAACAAACAACATGCTCAGACACCTTATGAAACCTGGAACACGAGGAAGCCTCGCATCTCTTATTTCCATATTTTTGGGTGTAAGTGTTTCATCCTGAACAATGGGAAAGACCAGTTGAAAGCCTTTGATAGCAAATCTGATGAGGGAGTCTTCTTAGGATACTCCTTAGTTAGTAAAGCCTTCAGGGTGTATAACTGTCGGACCCTTTGTGTGGAGGAAACACCTCATGTTTTTTGATGAGACTGCATCAGTGCATAGGAAATAGGTTCCGAATCCTGACACTAAGGGGGTTATCAAGAGGATAACGAGACTGAGCCTGAAGAATCCTGAATTCAAGATCAAGCTTGTCAGTGCTCCCAAGGGATGGGATGATGATGATGATGATCAGGATGGACCTCAGGTCAACCCTCAGCTAGCCCCAGCCCCAGAGAATGTTGAGTCTCAGACGGAGGCACAGACTCAACCTGAGGTACGTACTGTCGGTGATGATGTTTCTGCACCTGAGACAGTTACTGAGTCCAACACTGTAGGGGAAACAATGTCTCTGATATTGGCCAACCCTCAGAAAATAACTCAGTATCCCCTGTTCATGCTCGTTCCTGTTCTTTGCCTATTATTGTCGAGACTAACATTTCAGGATCAGGCGAGGGAACGTCAGCAGCTCCCAGTGCTCCCGTCAGCAGGAGGCAGTGGCTAGATGATCACTCATTGGCTGATATCATTGGTGATATCAATGAGGGGGTCAGGACTAGATTGTCCTTTGGTGAGAGCGCTATGTTTTGTTATTTCCTGAGTGATCAGGAACCTAAGAGCATAGAAGAAGCTCTTGCTGATCCCAATTGGATCCTAGCCATGCAGGATGAGCTCAATTAGTTTGAGCGGAATCAGGTTTGGGAGTTAGTTGAGAGACCTAGGCGTCAACATATCATTGGCACCAAGTGGGTCTTTAAGAACAAGAGGGATGAGAAGAATGCTGTAGTCAGGAATAAGGCCAGATTGGTAGCAAAGGGCTACTCTCAGGCCGAAGGAATCGACTATGATGAGACCTTCGCTCCGGTCGCAAGGTTGGAAGCAATCAGGTTGTTTCTGGCATATGCAACATTCAAGAAATTCAAAGTGTATCAGATGGATGTAAAGAGTGCTTTTCTGAATGGTGTACTAAACGAGGAGGTCTATGTGGAACAACCTCCAGGTTTCGAAGTTGGAAATAAGGTATATCACCTGAAGAAAGCTCTTTATGGCCTGAAGTAAGCTCCGAGAGCCTGGTATGATACATTATCCCAATTCCTGATAGACCACGGGTTCGTGAAAGGAACAGTGGACAGGACCCTCTTCCGGATATCCGAAGGGGAGGACATTCTCTTGGTTCAGATTTATGTGGATGACATAATTTTTTGATCTCCTAATCTGAAGCTTTGTGAGAAATTCTCCAAGCTAATGACTGGGAAATTTGAGATGTCAATGATGGGAGAAATGAATTTCTTTCTGGGTCTCCAAGTCAGGCAAACTGACTCCGGAATCTTCATAAATCAGTCCAAGTATGCGAGGGACTTGATTCAGAAATTCGGAGTTCAGTCCAACAAAGTCTCACGTATTCCCATGAACACAAATGAGAAGCTGGATCCTGACAAAGAAGGAGACTCAGTAAATCAGACTGAATATAGGGCACTGATAGGATCCTTATTGTATCTGAATGCTAGTCGTCCTGACATCACTTATGCAGTTGGAGTTTGTGCAAGGTATCAGTCTGATCCAAGGAAGAGTCATCTAGAGAGTGCCAAAAAGATACTAAAATACCTGAGAGGTATAGTAAATCTAGGACTTTGGTATCCCTCTGATGACAACCTAGAACTGACTGGCTATTCAGATGCAGATTATGGAGGCTGTAGGCTTGATAGGAAATCAACTACAGGCACATGTCAGTTTCTAGGGAGTAAACTGATCTCTTGGTTTTCTAAAAAGCAGACCAGTGTTGCAACGTCTACTACTGAGGCTGAGTATATGGCGGCAGGCAGTTGTTGTTCTCAGATCCTTTGGCTGAAACAGCAACTGAGAGACTACCAAGTTGAGGCCACTGAAGTCCCAATTTATTGTGACAATAATAGTGCCATTGCCATATCCCAAAACCCAGTCTTACACACAAGGTGTAAGCATGTAGACATCAGGCATCACTTTATCAGAGATCATGTTGAAAAGAAGGACATCAGGATGGAGAGAGTCCCTACTGAAAAGCAGAGAGCTGACATACTGACTAAAGCTTTGCCTGAAACCAGATTTGTTGAGTTATCAGTAGAATTAGGACTCCTTGACCCAGGCTTAGGAGATTCAATCTGAATCTCTGATCAGAATGCTCAAGGTCAGAGGTAATGACTAATATGGACTCAGATTGAAGAAATCTCAGAAGAGAATGTGAATGGTTGTAGGGGGAACATTCAGTATGAAAAGGATGATCAGTATAGACTGACTAAGATTCAGGACACTGAACTCAGGGATTGTCACCCTGATAGACCAACAACGAGTGGTATCAGTCAGAATACGAATCTGAATGACTGGTATGTTTCCGGATTTTTGTCTAGTCATCAGATCTTGCGTGCATTAACCTTGATACTGTTTGCTGTATCATCAAATCAATTTAATTTGTCATTTAATCCCAACCATTCATTTAATATTCGGTTATTATTTAATACAATTTATTTAAATTAAATACGGACATGCTCTAATGTGCATTTAATGCACTGTGGGAGGGAACAGTTTTTGATAAAGTTTGATCAATTACTTTCGAAAAATCGAAAAGGCACCATGCATTTCACTTTTTGATCTTGACCATTGAATCTCATAAGTCATTATTTTCTGAGCCATCTGATTAAAACTGAATTTTAGTATAAATAAGGGAAGTGATCGTCGTTGCAACCTTTATGCACCCAAATCTTTCCTTAATATATTTTCTCTAAAAACCCGATTTTCTTCAAAATCTCCAACTTAATCCATGGCGTCTCCTTCGGTGGAATCATTCTTTGGGAATGTCTTCCATCTCAGGAATGAGATCCACTACGAGCCCTTTGGGGATTTTTCTTCTAACCACCCTGATATCTTGTCTGTGCAAGAATTATATGAAAATGCAGGTCTTCTGTATTTTATCACAGCAAGACCCTAGAGACTCCATCCGAGACTGGTTGTTGCTTTCTACCTCAAGATGGCACAGAACAAGGTTTCTCGGGAGTGGGAGACTTGCATTCCTTTGACTTCCTGTGTGAAGGGGAAGGATGGAGAAGAGAAAATGACCAGAAGGTGGGTCACTTTCAACATCAGGGAGAAGATTAAGGAGGTTTTTAATCTTCCCTGCTCTGGACGAAGCCCGGTTGATTACGGGTTTGGGAACGAGAAGGATTTTCTCCAGTCTCTCTGCGATGGAGATGTCGTTCTGAGGTCGGGCCTCAACAAATCAGTTTTGAGGACTGAGAATCGTCACTTCTACGACCTGACAAGTCAGGGAGTGATGGGAATTGCTGGAGGATTGGAGCAGATCTCTAGACCAAAGCTTTAAACGATGATGGCAATTTCTGACGCCTCAGTGCACAATTTTCACTTGGAGGATTACTTCCTCCAATTACTGGTAGCTGAGACCAGCAAAATCAAGTATTCGCCGGAGGGTCAGGCAACGTTCGAGGCCAAAATGCACTTTGGCACCAAGATCTCACTGATTTTGGAAACCCTGGATCTCGGGGACGTTGATCAGGCCCAGTCGCTCGAGATTCCAGCGAAGATTGACCTCTTCAGGGCTTACTCCGGTGATGCTGGCACCAATAGAAGACCACGGACTCAGAAGAAGAAGGCTCAGAAGAGCACGACTGGGAGAGTCAAGGCTCAGGCGGGCATATCTTCATAGTCCGATATTGCAAAGCCAGCGGAGGACAAGCCCAAAAGCTCAGGACCCAAGCAACAGAAACTTAAATTCTTATATCCGGGGTCAGGAGAGCGAGAGAAAAAGCTTGTGGAAGAGAGAGTTGTTGAAGAAGCTGTTCAGCATGCAACTCCGGAAAAGGAACCGACTCAGGCCGCTCTTGACATTGCTCCCATTACTTCTGTTCCGGACGTTGCATCCCCTGATCCTGATCAACTGATTCTCAACATCGCCTCAACCTATCAGAGTTTGGAGAAGGATCAGGATGAACCTGCTCAGGAAGGAGGAGTTGAGAAGGAGGCTGCTGAACCAGTTCAGGCTGAAGCCCCATGGCCATTCCCTGCGCCTGATGAGAACACATTGCCCGATTTCAAGATTGTGGCAAGGGAAACTGCTGTGGATATGGTGGAGAGGAGGTTTCCTGATCTCTCAGACGCACAGAAGGAGGCAGTTGTGCAACTTCGCACCTACGCCATGATCAGGAATGCCACTTGGCCTGAATTGAGTCAGCTCGGGGAGTTGAGAGGATGGGAAAAAATGGCGGAAATTGAAGCTGCCCTCTTTGATCACTTCAACGTGAATTCTTTACATCACCTGATCAAGATGGTAGACTTCATCAGAACTGTTAGACACATCTACCCCGAGCCAGAGCCTGAAAGAGTTGAGGAAGAGAAGGAAGAGGAGAAGGAAGAAACTGTGATTGCTGAAGATATTCAGCAAGGTGGCACTGAAGGAGTCAGTGCAACGGCCGATGAAACAATCCTGGGACCCGGGACTGCGGAGGCTTCAGGAGAGGGTCCACCAGGTCTGATCCGAGTCAGAGGAAAATGGATCACCCCCGAGGCTCTATATGTTCAGAACTCCTCACGAGCTCTTGCCAATCTTCACAGAAGGGTAATCCTCGTCGAGAGAAAAACTAGTAGGGTTGGTTCAAATTCTGAAGTACTGAACAAGAAGATGAAAAGACTGGATCGTGACCTGAATGAGATGGGGACTGATATGAATGCTGCCATCGATCTCCTTGGAGAAGTCAGAAATCAACACTCAGTACATCTCACTGTTATCTCTGAGCAAGCAAAAGGGGCCATTCAAAGCTGCAATCAAATGGTCTCTGATGCGCAAACTCAGCAGGAGAACAAGCTTGCCACCTTTCTTGATCAACAAATGCCTGAAAGAATTGATCATCTGACTGATGAAAAGGGCCAAGCTGAAGGCTGAACTGAAGAATGAGCTGCTGAGTGAGATGTCTGAACAGGAGAAGGATGCAATTGCTACTGCCCTGAACAATCGGATGATGAGCTTTGAAGGACGGCTAAAAGTTGAGCACAATTCAGCCGTCGACAAGCTAAGTGTTGGCCTAAGAGGGATGGCAAGGCAGATTGGGCAATTGCAGGGCAAGCAGACTGAGATGGACAGTTAGTTCACATTATTGGCGGAGTCAGTAAACGAGGTTGTCAAACGAATCAATGACGATGATGCCAAAAAGGGGGAAGGAAAGAAGAAAATAGCTGCTGGGAAAGGAAAGAAGAAGGACTTCCCCCCTGAACTGAAAGCTTCTGAAAGGAAGAGGACTAGATCCGCAGCTGCCATCGAAGCTGCTGAAGGTTCAGATCCGAAGAGATTAAGGCCCTCTGAAGATCCCGCTTTGGAACCTTTGTATAAGGAGATAGAGGAACAAATTCAACCTGGGTTGACCACTCAGAAGAAAATGGTGATGACTGAAGCTAAAAAGATAGCGAAGATGAAGGAGATTTCGCTCCTCAATCAGATCCAATGCTTGAAAGAGTCCAATGAGTATCTGACTTCGCAGGTTCAGAAGAAGAAATCTGTGACTTCTGGATCTCGGATAAAGACTCAGAGGAAAATGGTGGTCAGTTCAGAACAAGGCCCTCCTCCAATGCAGTTTGTAGAAGACTTCATTCCTATCGAGATGTTGGAGGTATGGATTCCGATCCGGAATAGGTGGGCCTACCTATTCTACGTGGTGGGGTTATGGGACGATCTATCTGAAGAAAAAGACGTCATACTCCATCACTGGATGGCACAGGAGCACCCTGATCTCTGGGCTGAAATCATCAGACATGCTGACACTGAAGGTGTAGAGATCGCTCCTCCAGAATTCATCAAGTACCCTCCTCCACTCTTCAGGAACTCCAAACAACTAGACCGGAAAGCGATATCAGAAGAAATCGTCAGAGTAGGATGAGCTGTCGGGGCTGTTGGTGATCGGAACAGGATGAAGCAGGTCCTGAACCAAGTTTTGGAGATGTATGAGATTCCTCTAGCTGCTTGGAATAAGGATGAAGACTAGATCAGGAGCTAGTTGATTCAGGAATTGTAATAGCTTCAGGATACTTGTAATTCTCATATCAATCAATGAAGTTATTTATTTTTCCTGAGTACAACTTCTTGTTGACTCCTGAATTTACTTTTCTGAATCCTTATCAAGAACTGTACTAACCCATTCCTTGTTTTCATCTTATAGACTAAGTACCTAGTTTGTCAGGTGGTACTGAGTTGTTCTCACTGACTAAGTCAGTTGATTGTATAGATGAATAGGAATTTGCTTAAGGGTTTTGGCATCATCAAAAAGGGGGAAATTATTGGGACAATCTGAGAATTTTGATTAGATCCCAAAACCCCTGATGAATCTGCCTAAGTACAGATGTTCAGGATAAAATAGTTCGGGATAGTTAGGTTAGAAATTCAATACAGGAAGAACTTGCTGAAGACTGAAGAATATTGGAGTCGACCCAATTTACTGAAGTTTGAAGTATAATCCATCCTGAAGGAGTCAGTCAGTCTTACTGAAGATTGCCTGTGTCTGAAGACTGAAAGATCGAAGCCTGTTAATCCGTCCTAAGTCAATCCTGAAGTACCATTGACTGATGTTTCTACTGAGTACACTAAGCATACTCAGGACAGATCTTAGTCAGTGAAGAGTAAGTGTAGTCTATCAGGCTGTGCTGAATGCACTTAAGACCTGACTTAGGCCTTGGTTCAGTTTATCTGAACCATATAAGTCCAAAGTAAAAAGGTTACACATACTGGGCTGAATAATCTATCAGGCTGTGCTGAAGACACATAAGACCTGACTCAGACTGTAGTTCAGATCACCTGAAACATGTAAGTCCAAGGCAAAAAGGTTATTTATGCTATGGGACAAGAGACAAAGAGAATGTCAGTAAGACTCCAGTGAAGACAAACATTCAGACTGAGTTATTAACAAGAGACTCAGAGTATTGAATGTACAAGGAAGGACGAATGTCTGAAAGTCAACTAGCCGTTAGAACGGAGAGCCAATGATCTTTCGACACGTATGAACTGAGTCTGCGCAGCATTTAATGCGTCTCAAAGTAGCAGGCGATGGGACAGACTTTCCAGAATAAGCATGGCGGTTAGGTCAAACAGTATTTCTAGCCTGCAACCACCCCAAAATAGGAAAGATTTGATTAGATCTCCTCCAACGGATCTATTTTGAATCTTGCCTATAAATATGGAGAACCTTGCACCCATTCAAGGTTAACGGGAAATTTCCAAGAGAAAACCCTCAAGAATCCAAGCTCTCAAAGCATACTATAAGCAACACTCTGCAATTAAATTTCCATAGTGTTGTAGTAGGATTCACTCTGTATTTGCTTAGATCGATAGCTCTAATATTTAGCATTGTTTTGTATTGCTAGAGCTATCTCAGTTGGAAACCAGAATACCAAACCACTCAGGGTGTGAGATTGGTTGGTTAGAAGGACTGGGACTTGTAAAACGCCCAGGGGTCAGTTCCTAAGAGAGGAAGTTGGCTACTCGTGTCCCTTGGCACGTAAAACCAAGCACCTATCCTCAGGGTTTTGAGGATAGCTTCCTGTTAAATCAGGTCGTAGACGTAGGAGTTGGTTATCTCCGAACCACGTTAAAAAGCCCCTTGTGTGCTGATTTACTGTTTTGTTCAGGATCATAACTGTCATCATAATAAACTGAACATTCTGCATTGTCTTATCCTCAGGACTGAATCAATCATCCTGAATCTTAATACAGTGCACTCAGCCTTAATCACCCGTCTACTAAGCAAGGTCAGAGAAAATGTTTTCAGAAACTAAAACGAGTAGAATCTAAGGGCTCACTTTCCGCACGTACTCTAGCTCACTGAGATAGTAGTCCAACTGACTCACTTCCAAGCAGTCAGTAGGTTTGTTATCTCTACTGAGCTTCCGAGCACATTACTCACACTCAGCTTATCTGACTCGTTACTGAACTGTCCCTGTGGACCTTCAGCATACTGAGTAATTCAGGAAATCCTAACTGAGAGTGTAAGAGCATTTTTCTGAGTCTTTCAGAAAAATCTGACATCAGTGTATCCCCCCCATACACTGATTGTACTCGTTTCGGGACCAACAAGTGGTATCAAAGCAGTGGTTCAAAAGGCCACTGACTTTGTTTACCAACAGTTTCTGAGATGAAACTTTTGGTGGTCTACTGAATAGATCTCATTTCTAAAAAACTGCATATCATGGCATCCGGTTCTAAACGCCTCGAAGGCAATCTTCCTAAATTCTCTATTGACAATTATGACTATTGGAAATTCAGGGTACTCGCACATCTCTATTCCATCCATGATCAGATGCCTCTAGTGATTGAGCAAGGTTCGATAAAGTTTATGAGGAATCTTCAGACGACCTGGCCTGTTGCTGGCAATGTTCCTGTTCCAGCCGCCAGAGATGAAGAAGTGGAGAGGTCCGCGCTTAATTTTGATCAAATTTAGCAAATCGGACTGGATAATGTTGCCAAAAACATTATACTCCACACCATTTCTTACGAGAATTTGGTCAGGCTCATGCATCTGAGGACTGCAAAGGAGATCTGGGATGCTCTAAGAGAGATGAGTGAGGGATCAGAAAAGATCAAAGAGAACAAGAGAGATCTTGCAATTAGGAAGTTTGAAGCCTTCCGGATGTTAGAAGGAGAATCGATCGATCAGATGGAAGCTCGGTTCATTAAGATGATGAACGAGCTAGCAACCCTTGGGAAGGAGTTTCCCAAGAGGGAGGTGTCTTCTAAAATCCTGAACTGTCTCCCTGAAAGATGGGACACAGGAGTGATCTTACTGAAGAACACTCAGGATCTTACCAACATTACTCACTCTCACCTATTCTCAGAGTTAAAGGCTCTGGAATTCGACCTCGATAAGAGGAAGAAGAAGGGTGTTGTCAGTGAGGAAGTTAGTGAGGAGAAGACTCCTGAAAAGGAAAAGAGCGTGGCTCTTATAGCTACTGTTGGTCCCGAAATGAGTTAAATCAGTGTATGGGGGGGGG
>JAPKLY010004833.1:0-13692 GCA_026898435.1 Prunella vulgaris
GGAGAACTATTATTATTTGTATCAAAATCATGTTGACATATACAAATCTTTTATAATCTTTTTGTTGAGAAAAATATGGTTGAAGAATTGTGGAGTGAGAACCAATCAAATTCTAAGTTTTGAAAGAGTGAGTAAATTGATTTTTTTTAATTATGAAATATATTTAAAGGGTAATTTTATTTTGAAAACTCAGGGGGCGTTTGGTTGACTCCTTTGGAAGGTTAATAATGGTAATCAAAGTCTTAGTGTGTGTTTGGAATGACTGTACTATGACTTTAATTTTTAGAAATTAAGGAATCTATCATAATTCAGCTATTTGAGAACTATGACTTTTATTCCATACACATTCTATTCTTATATATTTTTTTTTTTTTTACAATTATACTAAACGTCCTATCTATAAATATATAAAAACAGCAATTTCTCAATATTTTAAAAAGTATATGCGGGCGAGTGTTGCAGCACGCTCTTTACGGTGAATTCGTACAACATACGCGACAACTACTCGCGTCTTAAGTTTAATGGGTCGCTACCTTTGCCATATATATAAACAAATCTTAAGTTTAATTGGGCTGCTGCCTTTGCCTTATAGAAATTTTGTGTATAATACCTTTATTTATTAGTTAGCAGGCACTTTAGTTATTGTAAAGTGTGCGTTGGATGAGATAGTTTGATTATTTCTTTTTTTATTTTTAAATGAGCTAGGTTGCTGAAGGTGTTTTATATTTATTGTCAACTTTAGTTTTCTTTATTTTATTTATTTATATCTAAAAATTTATATGGGCTAAACTTTAGTTGTGTGATATTTTTAAGTACATTTTATTTATTAATCATATTTTTTTGCAAGTTTTACCTATTTTAATAATAAATATTGCACTTAGGAAATAATATAGAACCCATCAGTAGCCACATATTTGTGTCCACCACTTATATGGCATTGCACGATCTTTTAATTTTACATTATATTTCTATTTTTATATCACAAGTTCTAATTTTTGTTGTCACGTTCTAGGCTCCATAAAGATAGAAAAAAATATTAGATAAAAGTATATAAAATTGGTTTGAAGATAATTCTTGAAGTGTTTGGGGACTTGGTGAACTAACTTCCAACTATTAATAACTAATATTTATCGATAAAAAAAATATTAATCTTTTAAATCACAAAAATATTTATGCATTTCCGTTTAATTTTTAAAACTTAAAACGTCTATTCCACCAATCTTAGTATTCTATAAGAATAAAAAATTTACTAAAAATTGTACATTATATAGTATATTAATAAATTATAATCCGCGCATTGCACGGGAGAAAATACTAGTTTTTAAAATAAAGAATGAAAGGAGAGTGAAGTACAAAAAGAGGAGGGAAAAATATTCTGGTTCATAAACAATACCTTGGCCTTGGGACCAAAATTAAGTCAATTTAAATTTAGGGGACAGTTTTTAGCACTCAGCCCATCTCGCAGTTGGCCCATTTGAAAGCCCATATAATGCATTGCTTCACAGCGCATTTCAGTCCAAAGATAGCATGACAACAAGGTTATTATCACTAGTGTTATATATTAAAAGGAGAAGTACCCTGTCTAAAAATAGTGCCACGTGTAAACTTTCCTTATCTCAAATAATAATGATTCAATTCGATTTCTTTTAGTTTGGTGACCGCCCAAACAATCACTAATTTTTTTGTGCACTTTTTTCTCACATTTTCTTAAATGAGTTAAAAAATATAAGTCAAATTTAAAAGAGGATTGATTCTTCAATATAAGGTAAACATAGAATGAAAAGTACAGACGAGAGAAGTAATAGAAAAGAAACAATTCATTTCTCGATAGAAGTAAATTAAAGGGAAATTGTCTCTACCATACACAATAGTAATCCACTTTTTCCCCAGCTCACAACCAAAAATATTATTACTACTAGCTCTGCATATAGTATACCCCTACCCGAAGACACGGCTCCGCATCCCTATATATCCTATACCTATTAGTCAACCCCCCTCCCCGCCCCCACCCCTGCAAACCACTCTCAATCTTTCATTCTCTCTATTCCTGTAAACAAATTAAATTTTCAAATAAAAAAAATAAAAAAAACAGAATATTCATAAGTGCAAAAAAATAAAGTAAATTTTCAAATATTCGAAAACAAGTTCAAATTCATTAATTGAAAAAAATCAAGTAAATAATCGTTAAGTTCATCGTAAATTTCAAATCACACTGAATCAACGAAACATTCACAAGTTCAAAAAAAATACTTTTATTTGAAATGCGCATAACCATAGTTCAAATCAATTAATTGACAAAGTTCAATTTTAATTATATCTACTGCATTTGAAGGCAAGCATTCAATAGAATATGAATTAAAGGGTGAAACTGAAACTTTATTTTTGATATACAAAAAAAAATTAGAAAGTTTAACCTGATGAACTAATACAAAAAACAAAGATTTAGTAAATAAAAAATGAGAGAGAGAGAGAGAGAGAGAGAGAGATGAACACTGTGGCAGAGGATGTGTTGTCTCGATGGCTTAATGGAGGGTGGGTATCAACGTGGAAAATGCAAAAAGAACGAAGGCCATATCATAGGAATTGCAGCTGTGCACTCCACAAATCTAAAGATCATAGGAACAAGTCGACATGTGTTCATGATCACAATTCTTTCACACTGTTCATAAAGTTGAAGCAATTAAATCAAAGCCACCTCCACTTCTTATTTCTTCAAAAGCCGAAAAAATTGAAAGCCACAACGAAGAAGAGCGCTGGAGTTAGCCGCATCTCAAAGCCACCGCTGCAATTCGCCGGAGCTGGGAATATGCCATGGCCATTCACGCCGGAATTCGAATCCCTCTACCCCAGCCGCAACAATCACTCGCCGAAAAGCCCAAAGTCGATGCCTCTGCTCTTCAGCTCATAGAAAGTTTCCACTAGTGCTTTAAACAGAGCAGATTTCATAACAAAGCTTATAGAAAGTATTAACTTTTGTTGTAGAAAAAAGGAAACAGAATTGCAGGGAGGAGTGTATACTGAATATAAGAGCTCTTTAAGCCTCTGCACAGATTTGTTTGACGTGAGTAGTAGAGAAAAAAAAAAAGTCAGGTGAGTTACCCAGGCTTTCCATAATGTAGGGGTATAACGGGTATTGAACTTATGAATTGTAGGGGGCAGGAAACTAAATTTTGTCAACGTTCCCGCAGTAAAACGTTTTCCCATATTGTACCCAACAGTCTTTGTCCCTAAATTAAAAAAAAGACAAGTATAAATGTATTCAAATTGGATAGGAAAGCTTCTATCGAAGCTACATGAATTTGATATGAAGAGAGTGTTTACGAAATGGATGGGATGAATGACCCAATTGGAAAAAACTTCAGAGAAGCACAATTTTTTTAAAAAAAAAATAGAAGAAAATGATTTTTAAAAAAAATCAAAAGATTTAAATGGTGACTTTTTTTCATAGAAAAAAACATTTTTTGGGAAAGAGAAAAAAGAAAGTTGCAAAAAGAAACATAAATAATTTGTTTGAATGGTGATTATTTCTCAGAAAAAAGAAGTAGTCAACGATAAAACAAAAATTCAAACTATCATTAACAAATAATCCAACCAATTTATTTTTGATAATATATTTTGAAAATATATAAAATTTTCAGATAGAAAAATAAAAAAAGAAGACATAAATCATAAAAATAAATCGAACAATTTTTCTGTAACATTCCTCGAAAATAAGCAAAGTTTTGAAGGGAAAAACTTAAAAAATTATACATGGAAGGAGGAAAAAAAGAAAAATTATACGAAAAAAACCCGGATCTGAATATTACCGAATTAAGGGTTAAAAAAAGAAGAAAATGAATGGGACTACATGGAAGGAGGAAAAAAATCACTATTTATTTTACCTGTATCATTTTCATTCTTACATATTTGTGATTTCAAATGGATCAATAATGAATAAGCCTCATAAAAAAAGAAAAGAGATGAAACAAGGTAAATAGATGGGTGACTGATGGGGCGTGGCCGCATGGGAGAGGAAGGAGAAAAAAGATAGAGAGAAATATTGAGACTTTGAACGTGTAGAGAGAGAAGGGAGTAGTGAGAGAGAAGGGAGTAGTGAGAGAGAAGATGATAGTGGTGTGTATGGAGATAAAGTGAGAAAAAATAGGGTTTTTAAATAGGAATAAAAATAAAAAATTTATGTGTGTACTAATTATACACTTGTAAAAATATTGTGTTTCTCGAAAGTTTTTTCCAATAATTAAAAGATGGGTGTACTTGTTTTAAGAGAGATGGTGAAAAGGGTATTTATGTCATTTCATATATGATATAAACTAATTAAAATATAGAGTGTGTGTACTTTAAAAAAAATGTGGGTGCATATAACGTGGGCTAAATTATATCCAACATCAATTAATATAATTCCTATAATAGGCCCAAATTAAAACATAAATTAATACATAAAGGCACAATTCAAATCATAATATATGGAAAATATATCATGGCCCACAATACCTACTATATGCATAATTGTCTTTGATGTATGCTTTCGGAAGAAAGCATTTGAAATTTTAATATTTCAAATAAAATCTATAAAATCTTAATATGACCAATTCCACTCTAATCATATTAAAAGGTCAAAATTGTTTCTAAAAACCATCGCAGAAAACGTCCTTACGCCCCTATTTTTTGTTTTTTTTTTTAAACTAGAATTTTACCCGGCTCGTGTAGTTTTTCTTTTGTTATCTATCTATCAAATGAAAAAACGTGTTTATTTTTCAGTTATACATTTTAAGATAAAATTATTAAATTGAGCATCTTTTATAATTTTTTTTTTTTTTTTGTAAAGGTGGAGATAAAATAATGTTATAAATTTTGGTGGACGGTATGAATCGATAGTTATAAATGTTATTCTTTTCATGTGATTTATAATCAATATTCAATAAAGACTTCTAACTCTTTTTTTAAAAAGATCTAATTTATTTCTTTAGTTTAATCCAAACGGTTTTTTTTAATTGATAAGTTTTAAAAAAAAAATTTGGTGACATATTAATATTTATTAAAGCTTTTAAACATTGCTTGATTTTTATAAATTTTTGTACACAAGGGTTTTGTTTTATTTAAATAGAAATTAATATAATTAATCGAAGTAGTATTATTTTTTTAGTTAATAAGATAGATGGCGAAATTGTAAGACTATCTGTATATTTAATATTTATCTATATGAATTTTTTCTCTATTATATATTTGATTTTTTTTTTAATAATATTATTGTTCGTATTTCAGCCTATTTGGTTCTAACTATAAAAGTTGATACAGGGCTAAATTCATTCAATGTGCAAATAAAAATATAGTTATTTTAGTCAAAGATGCAAAATAACGTTTTTTATGCGTTATATATATATATATATATTTTTAAATCCTATCGGGAACTAATTTTTAAAGTTTCCTACTGAAGGCGGTTATTTGATTAGACACATGTTTTATTTGTCTTGTGGTATTTTTTTTTTTTTTTTTTGAGTTTTTTGAAAAAAAAGTCCAAAATTAAGTTTGGATCATGATCAAGTCTCTAAAATCATTTTTCTAATCTTTTTTATTTCAATAAAAAATGAAAAACATATTCCAGTAATTATTTGAATTGCTAAATAATAAGTTCAAAAATTACTAATGCAGAAAATGAACTCCTCTTTTGTTAGGTTTTCAAAGAGTGATCTAAAAAAATTATCATAAATTGTGACAGAAACTTATAGTTATGTAATTCTGCATCTAAGTCCAATATATATGTATACGGAAGCATTAAAGTTGTTAAAACAGATTACCCACAAAGACAGAGGCCATTTTGTATACCCCTCGCGCATTTCCCTCTTGAATAAAAAAAAAAAGTAAATCTACTTAAGCTTATTGTTCCTTAAAAGATAACAATGACAAGAAGTCTGATGCAGGAAACCTTGTCACAAAATCACTCACATCCTGAAGACTTTTCAATCCAGGCACCTGGCGATTCTGCACAATCTTTCTTAATCTTCGGGACACTCCAAGAGGCAGTAATCTGATTGAGTAATGCCGGAAATCAATAAGCTTTGTGTCTTTGTTGTATTAAGCAACACAATCCTTTGGCATGATGAAAGCTTAACCTGCAATGCATTAATGTTAAGTCAGAAGATCAAACGCTTGTGCTAAAACATGATTCAGGTTACGAATTCAAAGTCTTACGGAGTGAATTGGGAAATATGTTCTGAAACATTATGGTAGTAAGCTTCAAATGTTGTTCTCAAGTCCTAAACCCAAATAGCACAATCTACAGGGAGCTCATGGTTCATACTTAATGGAAGTTTCAACCAGAAACAAAAGTTCAGATGAAGGATAAAAGTAGAATTAAAATTACCAAAGGTGGGTTTTGGGAAAGATCTTTATGACTTAATTGAGACTGAGCAACGTCAATGACCAATGAATAACAAGTCTACAATAATGTGCCCCAGAGCAAATACAACAGATGAGAGAAATAAAGCAGGCATTCCCCAAGACTTCAATAAATTCAAATGAAACCCAATTAACAACAAATAAAGTTGATTCACAATAGGCTGAAGTAGAAAAACCCAATTCATAACAGGCAATCTATTTTTTTCCTTTCAACTAAACCTGGTCGCAAGAACAGAGCTTACAATGCCAGATAATTTCAATTTGAAACAACATTCCAAATAAAGAATTCAAATTCATCACAAACAACAACAATCAAACAAAACAAAACGAACCTTGAGCTTTAGAGCAGTATATGAAAGCATTAATTTTCTTAAATCCATTTGCAATTGTTTGAGGACGCCAGGCAACTTCCCCCAACAAAATACGAAACTCTTCGGGATTTTGTCTCCTGTTACGTGTTCTACTGTGGGCTGCTTCCTCTTCCGGAAAATTATATTTGCAGATAACCTCATTCAAGCTCAATCAAAACACGATATCATGATAAATTACTCAAGATTTTGCAATTATAAAAACTTAAAAACAGCAGAATGTAATCGCTGTGACTTACGCAGTAATCCAGTAACTTGGGTTCAATCTAGAATTTATTGACGGCGACGCAGGAGTGCAGAAAACAATATTAACAGGAAATTCTCAAAAATTCAAAACCCTTGAATACAAGTCCATCCCCACATGGAAGGATATGTAAAATCGCTGCTGTTAATGCAGTTAATAATTAAGACAAGTTGAGCAAGAGTGAATTCCAAATTACCACATGTAAAACAATTTACAGAACTTTACCAACAGGAACTTTTAGGCTGTTAGACAGCAACTTTCAGCAACTCCTGGAGCTCCTTTTGTCTTTGCCCTTCTCCTCATCTCTCTTCTTCTCTAAAATTACTCACCACAATATAAATAAATATTAATTATCAAATAAATGTATATTATATAGATGAAAATTAATCGTACTAAGGTGTTGCTCAATCCGATATAGAAATATTATTCCTGAACATATCCTATGGTATGCGTAACTAAAAACAATCATTTTTTCAAACAGATGGTAGGCATAATAGCAGTGGCAAAATCACAGAATCCTGAAAGTCTCTGCATATGAACTAAAATCTAGAAATCGAATAGAGACAAAAACATTTTTACGCATCAAATCTTTGCCTAACCCTTCTGAAGAACCCCTTAATATCTTCATTAATTAAAAACAGTCACTCTTGTCAATATCATACATGCAAAATTTGCTTAGTCATTTCAGCATAATAATCACTGTTTGGTTATCACAAATTTTTTTATTCATCAAGAAGTGTGTTCAATACTTGTCCTGCAAAGGATTAAATAAAGACGTGTAAAGATTCGGCCACAGCTCCTTGTTCTTCACCTCCCCTATTTTCAGCATTAACAGAATAAAAAATCCAGTTCGTTCTAGCTGCAATAATTGAAGCAAGACCTAACTACCGTCTAGACTTTCATATCATGTACCAGGGACGTTGAATATATATATTACGGAATCTGCTTCCTCTTCACCAACTCGATACCTGTAATTATCTGGCAATGCATGCTGTTCCAAACTTCCTCATTATCACCGCATCTTGACCTTTGCTAACTCCTTCGAGAAGACCCTGAACTTCTCC
The DNA here is from genome assembly GCA_026898435.1 of Prunella vulgaris. Lineage (NCBI taxonomy): Eukaryota > Viridiplantae > Streptophyta > Magnoliopsida > Lamiales > Lamiaceae > Prunella > Prunella vulgaris. The sequence continues at coordinate 8,073 of JAPKLY010004833.1, forward strand.
ACAAGATATTGATATTGATATTTGGAAATCTATCATTTGATATTGATATTTGGACGTATTCTGGTCTTTGTAATCTGAAGTGCACGACACAAAGCACAGCCAACCAACAAATATGTACTTAAAAAACAAATGGAACCTGGAAATTTGATCGAACAGAAACCGACTCTCTTCAGGATAGTTCAACTTCCCCGACTTCAGGACCGTGACCTTTATCTTCAGCTCATCTCCATAAATCTCCTCTTTGATTTTTAATTTCAATAAAATCTCAGTAAACAGATATTTTTTTAAAACTTCTAGAAAGCCGAGATCATCCTGCCCCTCAAATTTCAATGTGTACAGCTCCTTAGCAGAGCAGCCCAAGATCTCCACCAGCTTCCTGGAAGGCCATTTCCCATGTCACAGCAAGTGTGATCCTGAACCTGAATTGAAGAAAGTATTTGCAATCACAATCATCAAATTCTTGATTACACCTATCGCATAGCCATGTAGAGTTACCAGACTTCATCACTTTTTTAAGGTAGATTTTCATGCATATATGAAGGGGAAAATAACTATTTAAAAAGAGAGGAGATCTACCTTTGCTAAATCAAGACGCTGGCTGTCCATAGCTGCAACAGCTACTTGTTCATATAAAATGCACTCTACATTAACAAAAAGGAGGGGAAAATTCATTCTAACAATTCAAAGGGTTACCACCTATGAGTTTTTGACATTGTACGTAATACTTCCAGCAAGTGTTGAACACAAACTATATGATAACTCATCCATGATTTAAGATCACAACTCTACACGAAAAAAATAATACCACATCACCCGGTAAACAACTAAAAAAATATTGAAATTGCTAAACCCATATGAACTAATTAGTTGTGCCCTAAATAAACACTATTGACGCTCAAATGAGTACTCAACCTTCTATCTCACTTATGAAATGTGAAATCATGCCTGAAACCTGAAATCCGTCGCGTTGCCACTACTCATGCCGGAAGATGTCGCCGCCGTTGCCACAATCAACTGGAGGTCGCAGGGCCGCCGTACGCATCGCGATTTTACCAGGAATTCCATTGTTTCCCCTCGCCCTGGAATCGTCCTGCTGCCGCTACTCCAGGGGAGATGAAGTAGCAAATTTTGGTGTCAAATACTTTATACGGGAGAATGCGCACATATATTTGAAAACGGATGAAGTGGAGAAGTCAGAAATTGAAGGAGAGAATAATGAATCCGTTTTCAATAACAACAGATGACAGATGGCGGAAGAGGAGAGCAAATTTAGAGAGTATCTTCTCTTTTTATATATAGAAAGAATTTCGGCAGAATCTCAATTCAGAGATTTATGCGCAGTTCATTGAAAGATTACTTCCAGTGATAATCTACTTTACTCTTCCAAAATATAATGGGAAACTTTAACTTCCGACTACAAATATTAAAAAAAAAAAAACAAATCTTCACATTGAATAATCATCCAACTTTGAGAAACAAATATATACAATTTCCGATAAGTCTCGCAAATCAACATGCAGTAATCGAGATTATCAATTCATAGAAATTCATTCAACCATCAATACAACTCGATCGGTATATTTAGAAAATCAAACCAGCGCATAATTCATCAATTCAGAAAACAATGCATCCATAACTGATTCAGAAAATCAACACATCAAAATTATGCTTTCATGGTGAAACATAGACGTCTAGACCAATGGCTCTAATTATAATTTCCTTAATTCAATTTCTGAAACCATGATGGAATTGATAAATGTGTAATATGTTCTAGATTTTCTGTTTTATATTTCACATTTAGAATCGTACCAGGATCCATCGATTTCTTGTTCAGAGTCCTTTAACGTTCGGTCAAAATTGTTTTCTCCCTCTTAAGTTTTTTTTTCCGTGTTCACTCTCGATGATGCGGTGAAATATTGGCAAAGGAAGAGATGAGTTTTAAATCAAAGAGTTATAACCATTTAAAACTCCCTGATAGTTTTAATCAAACCATAACTCCCGTTAATCATTATCACGGGATACTTTTATAATTGCTAAAATTATTAAATATTTTAACAGATCATTCAGTTCATGAATATGCACATTTTGCCCTCATCAAGTACTATTGTGTAACTTTGGTGAATATAAATATAATTTATATGTGTAACTTGTATACGGTTAGAGCCAATTACAAATTAATAATTTTAAACTGAGAAACCAAACTGGACCGTCATTGGACTTGTCACTTGTGCGGAATGCCTGAATAAGACAGGATTCCATTTTTATTCTCTATCAATAAGCAACAAAGTCTTCCCCAAAGTGTTTTAATTAATAGTATTCCATAAATTATCAAACACTCAATTGCAAAAAAGACTTTTCAAGGTTTGTTGTGTGTTCTACTGCTCTGTTCTCTCTCTCTAAATATGGCAATGAAACTCATATGTGTATGTGCGATGATTCTACTCATCATATTTATAAACCAGGTTGGCAGAGTCCATGGCCAGAATCTCTCTGCATTTTGTAGCCCCAGCAATGGAAATTACACAAGCAACAGCACATACGGCGCCAATCTCAACTCCCTGCTCCGCTCACTGCCCTCCAACATGAGCAACTACGGCTTCTACGCCTCATCCGTGGACACAGCCAACGCCTTTGCCCTCTGCAGAGCCGACCTGACACACCTTCAGTGTCACGATTGCGTGGAACGTGCATCCAACAACATACTCCAGTTGTGCCCCAATCAGAGGGAGGCTGTATTACTTGACGGAATCTGCACCGTGCGGTATTCAAACAACAACATACTCGGAAATCGGACCGTTGATCCGGGTATAAGTTTGTGCAATACGGCGTGGAATGAAGATCAGTACTCTAAGGAGGATGTGAACAGACTGCTGTTAGATCTTCGAGTTCAAGCTGCACGGGGTTCAGTGCTCAAGGTCGCCGCGGGGAGCAGGAATACGTCGGCTTCGGGGTCTCCCGTTTACGGGCTGCTGCAGTGTACGCCAGATTTGTCGTCGGAAGACTGCAGGAGTTGCTTGGATGACATCTCCCGTAATATAACCTCGTGTGATTTATCTGCAGGCATTCGACTGCTCGTGCCCAGCTGCAGAATCCGCTTCGAGCTTTATCGCTTTTACAATGAAACTAGGCTCGGGGAACTCCAAGTTTTACCACCTCCACCACCCACAGGTCACATAATTCAACTTTTGCAATCTTCAAAACTTTCATTTTTTATCTCCTAATTTTTCTGCAAGTTATTTTTTCCATGTTTCTCCAGGATTTTCATGTTCGTTGGAATATTTATTATTAAATATATTAATTGGTATTGTTTGACCAATAAATTGAAGAGAATAAAATTAATTTCTCGAAAATTAATTGATACGAGTGTGTTCTACTCTCGGAGTAGATAAATTTAGTGTATTAATACTCACAAAACCAATTAATGGTGAATGAGAAATTGAGTCAACAAATCAAAGTTTAATTCAAATGAGTCCCACTTTGGAAAACGAAAGTTGACTTCGTAAGAGTACAGATTCGATGAATCTAAAGCTGACGTCTTGATGACTCAGCAATGACCAGATTCGTTGGACCTAAGCTGACTCAGCTTTGACTCGTATCAGCAAATGGCAGGTCAACCGGATTGATTGCAAATCAATTCACCATTACTGACCTTCCTAATTCAAGAGTTCCGTTTATGGGAGGTCAATCGAATTGATTGCAAATCAATTCCCCATCAGCTGACCTTCCTGAAAAACTGTCCTCTGTTTATGACTGGTCAATCGGATTGATTGCAAATTAATTCCCCATCAGCTGACCTTCCTGAAAAAACCGTCCGTCAGCATTAATGTTGACACGTTTTTTCCCCCGTTACGAGTGGAGGTTCACCTATAAATAGGTGTCCTCATTTCATTCAGGAACACACCCAACTCACTTCTCCTCAGTCGATCTTCTGCATATAACTTCTAGGTGCAGTCTAGTCCTACCGTCCCTCTGTTCGCCGGAACTTCAAGTCCTGCGGTGCTGCACACTTGAAGGCGTAACGTCGTTTTACCTTTGGGAGTGCTATTCCAAACCGAAGAGCACCACCAGGGAATATTCGCTTTGCGGGTAGAGGTCTCCTCGACTCGGCGTTTAATTTTTATTCATTTGTAATTTTGTTTTATTTCCGTATAATTATTTCTTCCCTGCTGTATCCCTTTGTTTTTTTTTTTCAGTTGTATTATCCGGTTGACATAAAAATATCTTTTTCCAACAACCGCAAAGCAAATACAGTTTTTCAAAAAATGTCGACTAGTGATAATACCTCTGTACCCCCTGTTGAACTTCCTTTTGGCGGTTCTTCAAACCCTCCCGCTGCCACCACTGTCCCTATTCCCCCTGTAACTGTCCAAGTTGGACAACCTTCTTCTCACACAGTGGTGACCCCTTCCCTTTTCCTGATGCTAGACCAATTATGGTCCATAGCGAAAGACCAAACAAGTTTTCGGGCAAAAATTTTAAGAAGTGGCAGCAAAAGATGTTGTTTTACCTCACAACTTTGAGTTTGACGAGATTTCTCACTGAGGATCCGCCTGCGGTCGTTGAGAACGATCCGCAAAATGAAACTGTCAGAAGCCGATGGTGGCATTTTGACTTTCTGTGCCGAAATTATATTCTGGGTGGCCTGGTAGATGGTTTATATAACGTCTATCAAAAGATCACCACGGCTAAGGAATTATGGAATTCCCTAGAAGCCAAGTATGTGGCTGATGATGCTGGTACTAAGAAGTACCTAGTTGGGAAGTTCTTAAACTTCAAAATGATAGACTCTAAGTCTGTTGTTGAACAAGTGCAGGACTTTCAACTAATTCTGCATGATATTGCTGCAGAAGGAATGACACTGCTAGATGCTTTTCAAGCAGCTGCAGTTATTGAGAAATTGCCTCCTAGTTGGAGGGATTTCCAAAGTCACTTGAAGTTAAAAAGAAAAGTATGACTTTAAAAGAAGTCATTGGAAAGCTTCAAATCCATGAAGGCGGCTTGGTAAGAACCAAAAACACCGATGAAGCCAAAGCCAACCTAATGGAAACAAAGAAGAGAAAAAGGCCAAATGACAAGGGGAAGAAACCAGTTGGAACAAAATCCAAATTCAATGGTGATTGTTACAACTGTGGAAAACCAAATCACATGGCCAAAGACTGTAGAGCCCCATAGAAAGAAAACAATAAGGGGAAACAATAAAGGGCAAATGTGGTCCAAATGAACATCACTGAAGATGATCTTGCTGCTGTGATCATTGAAGTGTATCTGGTGGACAACCCAAAGAAATAGTTCATTGACACTGGAGCCACCTGTCATGTCTGTTCTAACAGGATTACTTTCTCGATCTATGAACCTGCTGGTGTGAGAAAGCTGCATATGGGAAATCAAGTCACGTCTGAGGTGGCTGGGGTTGGCAACGTTGTTCTGAAGCTGACCACTGACAAGAACCTTACTCTCCGAGAGGTACTGCATGTGACTGACATACGCAAGAATTTGATCTCCGGATCTTTACTTGTAAAGAATAATTTCAAACTTGTAATCGAGTCGAAAAGAGTTGTTCTTAGCAAGTATTTTGTGTACTTAGGTCGTGGCTATCTCCACGATGGTTTGTTTAAGATGA
>JAPKLY010004835.1:2358-13689 GCA_026898435.1 Prunella vulgaris
GAACAGTGGACAGGACCCTCTTCCGGATCACCGAAGGGGAAGACATTCTCTTGGTTCAGATTTATGTGGATGACATAATATTTGGATCTCCTAATCTGAAGCTTTGTAAGAAATTCTCCAAGCTGATGACTGGGAAATTTGAGATGTCAATGATGGGAGAAATGAATTTCTTTCTGGGTCTCCAAGTCAGGCAAACTGACTCTGGAATCTTCATAAATCAGTCCAAGTATGCGAGGGACTTGATTCAGAAATTCGGAGTTCAGTCCAGCAAAGTCTCACGTATTCCCATGAACACGAATGAGAAGCTGGATCCTGACAGAGAAGGAGTCTCAGTAAATCAGACTGAATATAGAGCACTGATAGGATCTTTATTGTACCTGACTACTAGTCGTCCTGACATCACTTATGCAGTTGGAGTTTGTGCATCAGTCTGATCCAAAGAAGAGTCATCTAGAAAGTGCCAAAAAGATACTGAAATACCAAAGAGGTACAGTCAATCTAGGACTTTGGTATCCCTCTGATGACAACCTAGAACTGACTGGCTATTCAGATGCTGATTATGGAGGCTGTAGACTTTATAGGAAATCAACTACAGGCACATGTCAGTTTCTAGGGAGTAAACTGATCTCTTGGTTTTCTAAGAAGCAAACCATTGTTGCAACGTCTACTACTGAGGCTGAGTATATGGCAGCAGGCAGTTGTTGTTCTCAGATCCTTTGGCTGAAACAACAACTGAGAGACTACCAAATAGAGGCCACTGAAGTCCCAATCTATTGTGACAATAATAGTGCCATTGCCATATCCCAAAACCCAGTCTTACATACAAGGTGTAAGCATGTAGACATCAGGCATCATTTTATCAGAGATCATGTTGAGAAGAAGGACATCAGGATGGAGAGAGTCCCTACTGAAAAACAGAGAGCTGATATCCTGACTAAGGCTTTACCTGAAACCAGGTTTGTTGAGTTATCAGTAGAGTTAGGACTACTTGACCCAGGCTTAGGAGATTCTATCTGAATCTCTGATCAAAATGCATAAGGTCAAGGGGAATAACTATTTTGGGCTCAGGATAAAGGAATCCCAGAGAGAATGTGAATGGTTGAAGGGGGAACATTCAGTATAAAAAGGATGATCAGTATAGACTGACTAAGCTTTAGGACACAGAACTCAGGGCTTGTCACCCTGATAGTGCAATAGGTGGTATCAGTCAGAATACAAATCTGACTGACTGGTATGTTTCCTGATTTTTATCTAGTCATCTGACCTTGCGTGCATTATCCTTATACTGTTTGCTGTATTGTCAAATCAATTTAATTTGTCAAATGATCCCAGCCATTCGTTTTAATATTCGGTTATTATTTAATACAATTTATTTGAATTAAATACGGACATGCTTTAATGAACATTTAATTCACTGTGGGCGGGAACAGTTTTCGATAAAGTTTGACCAATTACTTTTGAAAAACTGATGAGTCTACATACTTTTTGAGTTTTGATCTTAATCGTTGAATCCCATAAGTCATTACTTTCTGAGCCATCCGATTCAAACTGAATTTTTGTATAAATATGGGAAGATTGTGCTATTAAAACTTTTATGCACCCAATATTTTCCTAACATATTTTCTCTAAAACTCGATTCTCTTCAAATCTTCAAACTTATTTCCATGGCTTCTCCATCTGCAGATTCTTTCTTTGGAAATCTTTTTCCACTTAAGAAATGAAATTCATTATGAACCCTATGGGGATTTTTCTTCTAATAACCCGGATATTTTGCCTGTGCGAGAATTATACAAAAATGCAGGTCTTCTGCAATTCATTACAGCCAGACCACAGAGACTCCACCCGAGACTTGTTGCTGCCTTCTACCTGAAGATGGCGCAGAACAAGGACTCCCAGGTGTGGGAGACATGTATAACCCTTTCTTCATGTGTGAAGGGGAAGGATGGCGAGGAAGAGATGACCAGGAGATGGGTCACTCTCAACCTCAGGCAGAAGATCAGAGAGGTTGTTGGTCCCGAAACGAGTATAATCAGTGTATGGGGGGGAATACACTGATGTCAGATTTTTCTGAAAGACTCAGAAAAATGCTCTAACACTCTCAGTCAGGAACTCCTGAAGTACTCAGTATGCTGAAGGTCCACAGGGGTAGCAGGGACAATTCAGTAACGAGTCAGATAAGCTGAGTGTGAGTAAAGTGGTCGGAAGTTCAGTAGAGATAACAAACCTACTGACCGCTTGGAAGCTAGTCAGTTGGACCACTATCTCAGTGAGCCAGAGTAAGTGCGGAAAGTGAGCCCTTAGATTCTACTCGTTTTAGTTTCTGAAAACATTTTCTCTGAGTTTGCTTAGTAAACTGGTGGTTAAGGCTGAGTGCACAGTATTAAGATTCAGGATGATTGATTCAGTCCTGAATAGAAAATCGATGCAGAATGTTCAGTTTATTATGATGACAGTTATGATCCTGAACAAAACAGTAAATCAGCACACAGGGGACTTTTTAACGTGGTTCGGAGATAACCAACTCCTACGTCCACGACTTGATTTAACAGGAAGCTATCCTCAAAACCCTGAGGATAGGTAGTTGGGTTTTACGTGCCAAGGGACACGAGTAGCCAACTTCCTCTCTTAGGAACTGACCCCTGGGCGTTTTACAAGTCCCAGTCCTTCTAACCAACCAATCTCACACCTTGAGTGGTTTGGTATTCTGGTTTCCAACTAAGATAGCTCTAGCAATACAAAATAATGCTAAATAATAGAGCTATCGATCTAAGCAAATACAGAGTGAATCCTACTACAACACTAGGGAAATTTAATAGCAGAGTGTTGCTTATAGTATGCTTTGAGAGCTTGGATTCTTAAGAGTTTTCTCTTGGAAATTTCCCGTTAGCCTTGAATGGGTGCAAGGCTCTCCATATTTATAGGCAAGATTCAAAATAGATCCGTTGGAGGAGATCAAATCAAATCTTTCCTATTTTTAGGTAGATTGCAGGCTAGAAATACTGTTTGACCTACCCGCCATTCTTATTCTGGCAAGTTGTCACATCACCTGCAACTTTTGAGACGCATTAAATATCGCATTAAATGCTGTGCAGACTCCGTGCATACGTGTCGAAAGATCATTGGCTCTCCGCTATAACGGCTAGTTGACCTACAGACATTTGTCCTTCCTCGTACATTCAATGCTCTGAGTCTCTTGTTAATAACTCAGTCTAAACGTGTGTTTTTAATGGAGTCTACTGACATTCTCTTTGTCTCTTGTCCAATAGCATAAATAACCTTTTGCTTTGGACTTACATGATTCAGGTGAAATGAACCACGGCCTGAGTCAGGTCCTATGTGCATTCAGCACAGCCTGATAGGTTATTCAGCCCAGTATGTGTAATCTTTTTACTTCTGACTTACAGGATTCAGGTGAACTGAACCAATGCCTAAGTCAGGTCTTAAGTGCATTCAGCACAACCTGATAGGTGACACTTACTCTTCACTGACTAACTTCTGTCCTGAGTATGCTTAGTGTACTCAGTAGAAACATCAGCCAATGGTACTTCAGGATTGACTTCAGGATGAATCAACAGGCTTCTATCTTCAGCTTCAGAACAGACAATCTTTAGCAAGACTGACTGACTCCTTCAGGATGGTTTACACTTCAGACTTCAGTAAATTGGGTCGACTCCAATATTCTACAGTCTTCAGCATGGTCCTCCTGTACAGAATTTCTAACCTAACTATCCTGAATTATTTTATCCTGAACAACTATACTTAGGCAAATTCATCAGGGGTTTTGGGATCTAATCAAAATACTCAGATTGTCCCAACAATTTCCCCCTTTTTGATGATGCCAAAACCCTTAAGCAAATTCCTATTCATCTATACAATCAACTGACTTAGTCAGGGAGAACAACTCAGTACCACCTGACAAACTAGGTACTTAGTCTATAAGATGAAAACAAGGAATGGGTTAGTACAGTTCTTGATAAGGATCCAGAAAAGTAAATTCAGGAGTCAACAAGAAGTTGTACTCAGGAAAAATAAATAACTTCATTGATTGATAAGAAAATACAAGTGTCCTGAAGCTATTACAAAATTCCTGAACAACTAGCTCCTGATCTAGTCTTCATCCTTATTCCAAGCAGTCAGTGGAATATCGTACATCTCCAGTACCCGGTTCAGGACCTGCTTCATCCTGTTCTGATCAGCAACGGCCCCAGCAGCTCATCCTACTCTGACGACTTCATCAGAAATTGCTTTCCGATCCAGTTGCTTGGAGTTCTTAAAGAGTGGAGGAGGGTACTTGATGAATTCCGGAGGAGCGATCTCTACACCTTCAGTGTCAGCATGTCTGATAATTTCAGCCCAGAGATCAGGATGCTCCTGTGCCATCTAGTGATGGAGTATGACGTCTTTTTCTTCAGTCAGATCGTCCCATAACCCCACCACGTAGAATAGGTAGGCCCACCTATTCCGGATCGGAATCCATACCTCCAACATCTCTATCGGAATAAAGTCTTCCACAAACTTTAGTGGAGGATGACTTTTATCTGAACTGACCACAATCTTCCTCTGAGTCTTCATCCGAGATCCAGAAGATACAGATTTCTTCTTCTAAACCTGCGAAGTCAGATACTCATTGGACTCCTTTAGGCGCTGGATCTGACTGAGGAGCGAAATCTCCTTCATCTTAGCTATCTTTTCAGCTTCAGTCATCACCATTTTCTTCTGAGTGGTCAGCTCTGTTTGCATATGTTCCTCCATCTCCTTGTACAAAGGCTCCAGAGCGGGGTCCTCAGACGACCTCAATCTTTTCGGATCTGAACCTTCAGCAGCTTCGATGGCAGCGACGGACCTTGTCCTCTTTCTTTCTGCCGCTATCAGTTCAGGGGGGAAGTTTTTCTTCTTTGCTCTACCAGTAATGGCAATCTGCTTCTTCCCTTCTTCCCCCTTTTTGGCATCATCGTCATTTATCCGTTTGACAACTTCATCCACTGACTCCGCCAATAGTGTAAACTGACCATCCATCTCAGTCTGTTTTCCCTGCAATTGCCCAATCTGCCTGGCCATCCCTCTCAGGCCAACACTTAGCTTGTCGATGGCTGAATTGTGCTCAGCTTCTTCAAAGCTCATCATCCGATTGTTCAGGGCAGTGGCAATTGCATCCTTCTCCTGTTCAGACATCTCACTCAGCAGTTCCTCCTTCAGTTCAGCTTTCAGCTTGACCAACTTCTCATCAACCAGTTGATCAACTTTTTCAGACAGTTGTTGATCCAAAAAATTGGCAAGCTTAGTCTCCTGCTGAGTCTGCACATTAGAAACCATCTGATTGCAGTTCTGAATGGCATCCTTGGTTTGCTCAGAAATAACAGTGAGGTCTACATTGATTCTAGTCCGAGCTTCCCCAAGGAGATCTATTGCAGCATGCATATCAGTGGCCATATCATTCAGGTCACGGTCCAGTCTGTTCAACTTCTTGTTCAGCAATTCAGAATTTGAACCAACCCTACTAGTTTTTCGCCCAACGAGGATGACCCTCTTGTGCAGATTACCAAGAGCTCGTGAGGAATTCTGAAGATATATTGCTTCGGGTGTAGTCCATTTGCCTCTGACTCGGACCATGCCTGGTGGACCCTCTCCTGAAGCCTCCGCAATCCCGGGTCCCAGGATTGCTTCATCGGCCGGTGTACTGACTCCCTCAGTGCCACCTTGCTGATCATCATCAGCAACCACTACCACCTCCTGCTCAGCTTCCTTCACCTCTGCCTTCTCTCCTTCAGCTTTCTGAGGTTCAGGCTCAGGATAGGTTCGGCGGACTGTTTTGATAAAATCCACCATCTTAATCAATTGATGTAGAGAGTTCACATCAAAATGATCAAAGAGGGCGGCTTCTAATTCTGCAATGCAGTCCCATCCTCTGGACTCTCCTAGCTGACTGAGCTCAGACCATGTAGCGTTTCTGATCATGGCAAAAGTGCGGAGTTGCACAACTGCCTCCTTCTGAGCTTCAGTGAGATCAGGAAATCTCCTTTCCACCATTTCAGCTGCCGCTCCCCTTGCTACTATCTCAAAATCTGAAAGAATATTCACATCGGGCGTAGGGAACGGCCATGGTGTTTCAGCCTGAACTGGTTCAGCAGCCTCCTGCTCAACTCCTCCTTCCTGAGCAGGCTCCACCTGATCCAAACTCTGATAAGTTTCAGCGATGTTAAGGATTAGTTGATCAGGATCAGGGGATGCAACATCCGGAACAGATGTAATGGGACCAATTTCAAGAATGGCCTGCGCCTGAGCTGGTTCCCTCTCCGGAGTTGCATGCTGAACAGCTTCTTCAGCAGCTCTCTCTTCCACAAGCTTTTTCTTTCGCTCTTCCACGAGCTTTTTCTCTCGCTCAGCTGACCCTGAATAGAGAAATTTCAGCTTTTGTTACTTGGGTCCTGAGGGCTTAGATTTCTCCTCCGCTGGCTTTGATGTATCAGACTCAAAAGACTTGCCTGCCTGAGCCTTGACTCTTTCAGTCATGCTCGCCTGGGCCTTCTTCTTCTGAGTCCGAGGCCTTCTCCTAGTGCCAGCATCATCGGAGTAAGCTCTGAATAGATTGATTTTCGCTGGAATCTCGAGTGATTGGGCCTGATCCATATCACCGAGATCCAGGGTCTCCAAGAGCATAGAAATCTTGGTGCCAAAGTGCATCTTGGCCTCGAATGTCGCCTGACCCTCTGACGAGTACTTGATTTTGCTGGTCTCAGCCACCAGCATTTGGAGGAAGTAATCCTCCCAGTTAAAGTTGTGCATAGAGGCGTCCGAGATTGCCATCATCGTATAAAGCTTTGGTCTGGAGATCTGCTCCAATCCTCCGGCAATCCCCATCACTCCCTGACTTGTCAGGTCGAAGAAGTGGCGGTTTTCAGTCCTCAGGACTGATTTATTCAGGCCCGACTTCAGGAGGACATCCCCATCACATAAGGACTGGAGAAAGTCCTTCTCATTCCCATACCCATAATCCACTGGGCTTCGTCCTGAACTGGGAAGATTAAAAATCTCCTTAATCTTCCTCTGGATGTTGAGAGTGACCCATCTCCTGGTCATCTCCTCTCCATCCTTCCCCTTTGAACAGGTGGTCAGGGGTATGCAAGTTTCCCACTCCTGGGACTCCTTGTTCTGCGCCATCTTTAGGTAGAATGCAGCAACAAGTCTCGGGTGGAGCCTCTGTGGTCTTGCTGTAATGAATTGCAGAAGACCTGCATTACTGAATAGTTCTTGTACAGGCAAAATATCGGGGTGGTTGGAGGAAAAGTCCCCATATGGTTCATAATGAATCTCATTCCTTAGATGGAAAAGATTTCCAAAGAAGGAATCTGCAGATGGAGAAGCCATTGAAGTAATATGAAAAATGAATAAGGTCGGTTTGCAGAGAGGAATATGTAAGGAAAATATTTAGGTGCATAAAGATTTTAACAACACAATCTTCCCCTATTTATACAAAAATTCGGTTTTAATCGGATGACTTAGAAAATAATGACCTATGAGATTCAATGGTCAAGATTTAACAGCGAAAAGCATTTGACTCTTCGGTTTTTCGAAAGTAATTGGTCAAACTTTATCGAAAACTGTTCCCACCCATAGTGCATTAAATGCACATTAGAGCATGTACGTATTTAATTCAAATAAATTGTATTAAATAATAACCGAATATTAAAACGAATGGCTGAGATCATTTGACAAATTAAATTGATTTGACAATACAACAAACATTATAAGGAAAATGCACGCAAGATCAGATGACTAGATAAAAATCAGAAAACATACCAGTCAGTCAGATTTGTATTCTGACTGATACCACTTATTGCACTAACAGGGTGACAAGCCCTGAGTTCTGTGTCCTGAAGCTTAGTCAGTCTATACTGATCATCCATTTTATACTGAATGTTCCCCCTTCAACCATTCATATTCTCTCTGGGATTCCTTCATCCTGAGTCCATATGAGTTATTCCCCCTGACCTTGTGCATTCTTATCAGAGATTCAGACTGAATCACCTAAGCCTGGGTCAAGGAGTCCTAACTCTACTGATAACTCAACAAACCTGGTTTCAGGCAAAGCCTTAGTCAGGATGTCAGCTCTCTGTTTTTCAGTAGGGACTCTCTCCATTCTGATATCCTTCTTCTCAACATGATCTCTGATAAAGTGATGCCTGATGTCTACATGCTTACACCTTGTGTGTAAGACTGGGTTTTGGGATATGGCAATGGCACTATTATTATCACAATAAATTGGAACTTCAGTGGCCTCTATTTGGTAGTCTCTCAGTTGTTGTTTCAGCCAAAGAATCTGAGAACAACAACTGCCTGCCGCCATATACTCAGCCTCAGTAGTAGACGTTGCAACACTGGTTTGCCTTTTAGAAAACCAAGAGATCAGTTTACTCCCTAGAAACTGACATGTGCCTGTAGTTGATTTACTATCAAGTCTACAGCCTCCATAATCAGCATCTGAATAGCCAGTCAGTTCTAGGTTGTCACCAGAGGGATACCAAAGTCCTAGATTGACTGTACCTCTCAGGTATTTCAGTATCTTTTTGGCACTCTCTAGATGACTCTTCTTTGGATCAGACTGATACCTTGCTCAAACTCCAACTGCATAAGTGATGTCAGGTCGACTAGCAGTCAGATATAATAAAGATCCTATCAGTGCAATATATTCAGTCTGATATACTGAGACTCCTTTTTTGTCAGGATCCAGCTTCTCATTTGTGTTCATGGGAATGCGTGAGACTTTGCTGGACTGAACTCCAAATTTCTGAATCAAGTCCCTAGCATACTTGGACTGATTAATGAAAATTCCAGAGTCAGTTTGCCTGACTTGGAGACCCAGAAAGAAATTCATTTCTCCCATCATTGACATCTCAAATTTCCCAGTCATCAGCTTGGAGAATTTCTTACAAAGCTTCAGATTAGGAGATCCAAATATTATGTCATCCACATAAATCTGAACCAAGAGAATGTCTTCCCCTTCGGTGATCCGGAAGAGGGTCCTGTCCACTGTTCATTTCACGAACACGTGGTCTATCAGGAATTGGGATAATGTATCATACCAAGCTCTCGGAGCTTGCTTCAGGCCATAAAGAGCTTTCTTCAGGTGATATACCTTATTACCAACTTCGAATCCAGGAGGTTGCTCAACATACACCTCTTCATTCAGTACACCATTCAGAGAAGCACTCTTTACGTCCATCTGATACACTTTGAATTTCCTGAATGTTGCATAAGCTAGAAACAACCTGATTGCTTCCAATCTTGCGACTGGAGCAAAGGTCTCATCATAGTCGATACCCTCGGCCTGAGAGTAACCCTTTGCTACTAGTCTGGCCTTATTCCTGACAACAACATTCTTTTCATCCCTCTTGTTCTTGAAGACCCACTTGGTGCCAATAACATGTTGACGCCTAGGTCTCTCAACTAACTCCCAAACCTGATTCCGCTCAAACTGATTGAGCTCATCCTGCATGGCTAGGATCCAGATGGGATCAGCTAGAGCTTCTTCTATGCTTGTAGGTTCCTGATCACTCAGGAAGCAACAAAATATAGCGCTTTCACCAAAGGACAACCTCGCCCTGACCCCCTCATTGATATCCCCAATGATATCAGCCAATGAGTGATCATCTAGCCATCGCCTCTTGCTGACTGGAGCACTGGGAGCTACTGACGTTCCATTGCCTGATCCTAAAACATTAGTCTCGACAATAATAGGCAAAGAAGCGGAAGGAGCAAGAACAGGGGATACTGAGTCATTTCCTGAGGGTTGACCAATATCAAAGAAATTTTTCCCCCTACAGTGTTGGACTCAGTAACTGTCTCAGGTGCAGAAGCATCATCACCGACATTACGTACCTCAGGTTGAGTCTGTCCTTCCGTCTGAGACTCAACATTTTCCGAGGTAGGGGCTTGCTGAGGGTTGGCCTGAAGTCCATCCTGATCTTCATCATCATCATCCCATCCCTTGGGATCACTGACAAGTTTGATCTTGAATTCAGGATTCTTCAGACTCAGTCTTGTTACCCTTTTGGTAATTCCCTCAGTGTCAGGACTTGGAACCTGTTTCCTATGCACTGATGCAGTCACATCAAACACAACATGAGGTGTTTCCTCCACACAAAGGGTCCGACAGTTATACACCCTGAAAGCTTTACTGACTAGGGAGTATCCTAAGAAAATTCCCTCATCAGATTTGCTATCAAAGGCTTTCAGCTGGTCTTTCCCATTGTTCAGGATGAAACACTTGCATCCAAAAATATGGAAATAAGAGATGCGAGGCTTTCTCTTGTTCCAAGTTTCATAGGGTGTCTGAGCATGTTGTTTGTTCAGCATAGGTCGATTCTGAGTGTAGCAAGCTGTGTTGATTGCTACAGCCCAGTACTTCTTGTGCAGTCCTGATTCAGCCAACATGGTCCTGGCAGCTTCCTTCAGGGTTCGATTCCTTCTTTCAGCTACCCCATTCTGCTGAGGGGTCCTGGCTGCAGAAGTCTCATGAGCTATACCATGGTTAGTACAAAAGTCAGTTATAATAGAGTTTATAAACTCGGTTCCTTGATCTGATCGGATCCTGACTATGCTCTGACCCTGTTCAGTACCCAATTGCTTGAGTAACTCTGGAAGCTTGACCTGAGTCTCCTTTTTGTTCAGCAAGAAAATAACCCATGTGTACCTGGAATAATCATTAACAACAACAAGGGTATATTTCCTACCATTTATGCTGACAGGAGTTACTGGACCAAAGAGATCCATGTGCAGGAGCTGAAGCACTCGGTCAGTGGAGAAGGCTTCCTTCACTTTGAATGAGGCTTTGGTTTGCTTGCCTTCCTGACATGCTCCGCACACGTGGTCTTTGCTAAAAACTTCATTAGGCAGACCATCTACAAGAGAGAGTCTTGAGATTTTGTTAATAATCTTGAAGTTTAAGTGACTCAGACGTTTATGCCAAAGCCAACTGATCTCAGAGGAGCTCTTAGCGACCAGATAGGTTTCAGGAGGGCTGCTCTTGAAGTCAGCAAAATATACATTGCCCCTCCTGACACATGTAATCAGAACCTGTAGTGTAGATTTGTCTTTCACAAGACACATGTTAGATGTAAATTCTACACTATATCCTCGGTCACAGAACTGACTAACCGAGAGTAAGTTATGTCTCAGTCCCTCAACATATGATACATTTAGTACACGGACAGAGTTAATAACAAGGGTTCTGAATCCTCTGGTGAAACCCTTAGAGTTATCACCAAAGGTTACCTGCGGGCCTTCTTGAGCTACATAATCCTGAAGGAGATCACGAAATCCGGTCATGTGCCT
>JAPKLY010004836.1:0-13688 GCA_026898435.1 Prunella vulgaris
AGCAGAAGGAACTCAGAACAGAGGAGGCCTCAGGCAAAGCCAAGGACTACTGAGGTCCAGACTCCTCAGACAGGGCACAGAGCCCATCAGGTGCGTCCCAATCCTAAAAAGAGAAGGACAAACCAGGTGGTCTCTGAAAGGCAATGGAGACCTGACTCCAGTAACACTCAGGCTAGACCTCAAGTGCCAAGAGGTCAGGCCCGAGTTGCTCCTTCTCATGATCAAACACAGCCCAATGCACCCAGGCCAAAGAGGAACAGGAGGCCCACCCCCAGGAATCTATATAGGGCTCCTGTACCTCAGGCAGACACCCATACACCCTCAACTTCCCAGGCACAAAGGAAGAAGACTGTGTATGTTGATATTTCAGGGAAACAGGTTTACACTTCTGATGCTATCAGAATTATTAAACAAATCTGGATCCCGAAGGGTATGGCTGACTCAGTAGGACCCAATACTAGATGGGTACCTGAGGCCTGATTCTTTTCAGGTCACTGCGGGCTACAAGAAAAGGAAGGAGGATCTGATGAAGGACTGGTACTTGGACTCAGGATGTTCCAGGCACATGACCGGATTTCGTGATCTCCTTCAGGATTATGTAGTTTAGGAAGGCCCGCAGGTAACCTTTGGTGATAACTCTAAGGGTTTCACCAGAGGATTCGGAACCCTTGTTATTGGCTCTGTCCGTGTACTGAATGTATCATATGTTGAGGGACTGAGACATAACTTACTCTCGGTCAGTCAGTTTTGTGACCGAGGATATAGTGTAGAATTTACATCTAACATGTGTCTTGTGAAGGACAAATCTACACTACAGGTTCTGATTACAGGTGTCAGGAGGGGGAATGTATATTTTGCTGACTTCAAGAGCAGCCCTCCTGAAACTTGTTTGGTTGCTAAGAGCTCCTCTGAGCTCAGTTGGCTTTGGCATAAACGCCTGAGTCACTTAAACTTCAAGATTATTAACAAAATTTCTAGACTCTCACTTGTAGATGGTCTACCAAATGAAGTTTTTAGCAAAGACCACGTGTGCGGAGCATGTCAGGAAGGCAAGCAAACCAAAGCTTCATTCAAAGTGAAAGAAGCCTTCTCAACTGACAGAGTGCTTCAGCTTCTGCACATGGATCTCTTTGGTCCAGTTACTCCTGTCAGCATAAATGGTAGGAAATATACCCTTGTTGTTGTTGATGATTATTCCAGGTATACATGGGTTATTTTCTTGCTGAACAAAAAGGAGACTTAGGTCAAGCTTCCAGAGTTACTCAAACAATTGAGTACTGAACAGGGTCAGAGCATAGTCAGGATCCGATCAGATCGAGGAACTGAGTTTATAAACTCTATTATAACTGACTTTTGTACTAACCATGGTATAGCTCATGAGACTTCTGCAGCCAGGACCCCTCAGCAGAATGGGGTAGCTGAAAGAAGAAATCGGACCCTAAAGGAAGCTGCCAAGACCATGTTGGCTGAGTCAGGATTGCCCAAGAAGTACTGGGCTGAAGCAATCAACACTGCTTGCTACACTCAGAACCGATCTATGCTAAACAAACAACATGCTCAGACACCTTATGAAACTTGGAACAAGAGGAAGCCTCGCATCTCTTATTTCCATATTTTTTGGTGTAAGTGTTTCATCCTGAACAATGGGAAAGACCAGTTGAAAGCCTTTGATAGCAAATCTGATGAGGGAGTCTTCTTAGGATACTCCTCAGTCAGTAAAGCCTTCAGGGTGTATAACTGTCGGACCCTTTGTGTGGAGGAAACACCTCATGTTGTGTTTGATGAGACTGCATCAGTGCATAGGAAACAGGTTCCGAATCCTGACACTGAGGGGGTTATCAAGAGGATAACAAGACTGAGTCTGAAGAATCCTGAATTCAAGATCAAACTTGTCAGTGCTCCCAAAGGATGGGATGATGATGATGAAGATCAGGATGGACTTCAGGCCAACCTCAGCAAGCCCCAGCCTCAGAGAACGTTGAGTCTCAGATGGATGGACAGACTCAACCTGAGGTACGTACTGTCGGTGATGATGCTTCTTCACCTGACACAGTTACTGAGTCCAACACTGTAGGGGGAAACAATGTCTTTGATATTGGCCAACCCTCAGGAAATGACTCAGTATCCCTGTTCTTGCTCGTTCCTGTTCTTTGCCTATTATTGTAGAGACTAATGTTTCAGGATCAGGCGAGGGAACGTCAGCAGCTCCCAGTGCTCCCGTCAGCAGAAGACGGTGGCTAGATGATCACTCATTGGCTGATATCATTGGTGATATCAATGAGGTGGTCAGGACTAGGTTGTCCATTGGTGAGAGCGCTATGTTCTGCTGCTTCCTGAGTGATCAGGAACCTAAGAGCATAGAAGAAGCTCTTGCTGATCCCAACTGGATCCTAGCCATGCAGGATGAGCTCAATCAGTTTGAGCGGAATCAGGTTTGGGAGTTAGTTGAGAGACCTAGGCGTCAACATGTCATTGGCACCAAGTGGGTCTTTAAGAACAAGAGGGATGAGAAGAATGTTATAGTCAGGAATAAGGCCAGATTGGTAGCAAAGGGTTACTCTCAGGCCGAAGGAATCGACTATGATGAGACCTTCGCTCCAGTCGCAAGGTTGGAAGCAATCAGGTTGTTTCTGGCATATGCAACATTCAAGAAATTCAAAGTGTATCAGATGGACGTAAAGAGTGCTTTTCTGAATGGTGTACTGAATGAAGAGGTGTATGTTGAGCAACCTCCGGGATTCGAAGTTGGTGACAAGGTATGTCACCTGAAGAAAGCTCTTTATGGCCTGAAGCAAGCTCCGAGAGCTTGGTGTGATACATTATCCCAATTCCTGATAGACCACGGGTTCGTGAAAGGAACAGTGGACAGGACCCTCTTCCGGATTTCCGAAGGGGAGGACATTCTCTTGGTCCAGATTTATGTGGATGACATAATTTTTGGATCTCCTAATCTGAAGCTTTGTGAGAAATTCTCCAAGCTGATGACTGGGAAATTTGAGATGTCAATGATGGGAGAAATGAATTTCTTTCTGGGTCTCCAAGTCAGGCAAACTAACTCCGAAATCTTCATAAATCAGTCCAAGTATGCGAGGGACTTGATTCAGAAATTCGGAGTCCAGTCCAGCAAAGTCTCACGTATTCCCATGAAAACAAATGAGAAGCTGGATCCTGAAAAAGAAGGAGTCTCAATAAATCAGACTGAATATAGGGCACTGATAGGATTCTTACTGTATCTGACTGCTAGTCGTCCTGACATCACTTATGCAGTTGGAGTTTGTGCAAGGTATCAGTCTGATCCAAGGAAGAGTCATCTAGAGAGTGCCAAAAAGATACTAAAATACCTGAGAGGTACAGTCAATCTAGGACTTTGGTATCCCTCTGATGACAACCTAGAACTGACTGGCTATTCAGATGCAGATTATGGAGGCTGTAGACTTGATAGGAAATCAACTACAGGCACATGTCAGTTTCTAGGGAGTAAACTGATCTCTTGGTTTTCTAAAAAGCAGACCAGTGTTGCAACATCTGCTACTGAGGCTGAGTATATGGCGGCAGGCAGTTGTTGTTCTCAGATCCTTTGGCTGAAACAGCAACTGAGAGACTACCAAGTTGAGGCCACTGAAGTCCCAATTTATTGTGACAATAATAGTGCCATTGCCATATCCCAAAACCCAGTCTTACACACAAGATGTAAGCATGTAGACATCAGGCATCACTTTATCAGGGATCATGTTTAAAAGAAGGACATCAGGATGGAGAGAGTCCCTACTGAAAAACAGAGAGCTGACATTCTGACTAAGGCTCTGCCTGAAACCAGATTTGTTGACTTATCAGTATTGTTAGGACTCCTTGACCCAGGCTTAGGTGATTCAGTCTGAATCTCTAATCAGAATGCACATGGTCAGGGGGAATGATCAACTATGACTCAGATTGAAGGAATCTCAGAGAGAATGTGAATGGTTGTAAGGGGAACATTCAGCTGAAAATGATGATCAGTATAGACTGACTAAGATTCAGGACACTGAATTCAGGACTTGTCACCCTGATAGGACACAAGTGGTATCAGTCAGAATACGAATCTGACTGACTGGTATGTTTCCTGATTTTTACCTAGTCATCTTATCTTGCGTGCACTATCCTTGATACTCTTTGCTGTATTGTCAAATCAATTTAATTTGTCAAATGATCCCAGCCATTCATTTAATATTCGGTTATTATTTAATTCAATTTATTTGAATTAAATACGGACATGCTCTAATGTGCATTTAATGCACTGTAGGCGGGAACAGTTTTCGATAAAGTTTGACCAGTTACTTTTGAAAACCGAAAAGGCTCCATGCTTTTCATTTTTTTTTATCTTGACCCTTGAATCTCATAGGTCATTATTTTCTGAGCCATCCGATTAAAACCGAATTTTAGTATAAATAAGAGAAGATTGTGTTGTTAAAACCTTTATGCAACCAACATTTTCTTAACATATTTTCTCTAAAACCCGATTTTCTTCAAATCCTCAACTTATTTCCATGGCTTCTCCATCTGTAGAATCATTCTTTGGAAATCTTTTCCACTTAAGAAATGAGATCCACTACGAACCCTTTGGGGATTTTTCTACTAATCACCCCGATATTTTGCCTGTGCGAGAATTATACGAAAATGCAGGTCTTCTGCAATTCATTACAGTCAGACCACAGATACTCCACCCGAGACTTGTTGCTGCCTTTTATCTGAAGATGGCGCAGAACAAGGATTCCCAGGAGTGGGAAACATGTATTCCTCTGACCACTTGTGTAAAGGGGAAGGATGGTGAGGAGGAGATGACCAGGAGGTGGGTCACTCTCAACATCAGGAGAAAGATTAAGGAGGTCTTTCATCTCCCCAGTTCTGGGCGAAGCCCGGTGGATTACGGGTTTGGGAACGAGAGAGACTTTCTCCAGTCTCTATGCGATGGGGATGTCGTTCTGAAGTCGGGTCTCAATAAATTAGTCCTGAGGACTGAGAACCGTCATTTCTTCGACTTGACAAGTCAGGGAGTGATGGGGATTGCTGGAGGATTGGAGCAGATCTCCAGACCAAAGCTTTATACGATGATGGCAATCTCGGACGCCTCAATGCACAACTTCAACTGCGAGGATTACTTCCTCCAAATACTGGTAGCTGAGACCAGTAAAATTAAGTATTCGCCAAAGGGTCAGGCTACGTTCGAGGCCAAGATGCACTATGGCACCAAGATTTCATTGATTTTGGAAACTATGGATCTCGGGGATGTTGATCAGGCCCAGTCGCTCGAGATTCCACCGAAAATTGATCTCTTCAGGGCTTACTCTGATGATGCTGGCATAAAAAGGAGACCTCGGACTCAGAAGAAGAAGGCTCAGGCGAGCACGACTGGGAGAGTCAAGGCTCAGGCGAGCAAATCTTCTGAGTCAAGGCTCTTGAAATTGCTCCCATTACTTCCGTTTTGGACGTTGCATCCCCTGATCCCGATCAACTGATTCTCGACATCGCCTTAACCTATCAGAGTGTTGAGAAGGATCAGGTGGAACCTGCTCAGGAAGGAGGAGTTGAGCAGGAGGCTGCTGAACCAGTTCAGATAGAAGCCCAGTGGCCTTTCCCCGCGCCTGATGAGAACACATTGCCGGATTTTGAGATAGTGGCAAGGGGAGGGGCTGCTAAAATGGTGGAGAGGAGGTTTCCTGACCTCTCAGAAGCTCAGAAGGAGGCGGTAGTGCAACTTCGCACCTATGCTATGATCAGAAATGCCACATGGCCTGAATTGAGTCAGCTTGGGGAGTTGAGAGGGTGGGAGAATATGGCTGAGACTGAAGCTGCCCTCTTTGATCACTTCAACGTGAATTCTTTACATCAGTTGATCAAGATGGTAGACTTCATCAGAACTGTCAGACGCATCTACCCCGAGCCATAGTCTAAAAAAGTTGAGAAGGAGAAGAAGGATGAGAGGGAAGAAGTTGTGATTGCTGAAGACATCCAGCAAGGTGGGACTGAAGGAGTCAGTGCACCGGCCGATGATGCACCCCTTGGACCCGGGACTGCTGAGGCTTTAGGAGAGGGTCGAACAGGTCTTATCCGAGTCAGAGGAAACTGGATCACCCCAGCAGCTATGTTTACTGAAAATTCCTCATGAGCACTTGCTAATTGTCACAGAAGAATAACTCTCGTTGAGCGAAAGGCAAGTAGGGTTGATTAAAATTCTGAAGCTCTGAGCAAGAAAATGAAAAGGCTGGACAAAGACCTGAATGAAATGGTCACTGATATACATGCTACAATAGATCTTCTTGGAGAAGTCAGAACTCAACATTCAGTAGATCTCACTGCTATCTCCGAGCAAGCAAAAGGTGCCATACAAAGCTGCAATCAGATGGTCTCAGATGTGCAAATTCAGCAGGAGAATAAGCTTGCCACTTTTCTTGATCAACAATTGTCTGAAAAAGTTGATCAACTGGTTGATGAAAAGTTGGCCAAACTGAAAGCTGAACTGAAAGAAGAGCTGCTGAATGAAATGTCTGAACAGGAGAAGGATGCAATTGCTACTGCCCTGAAAAATCGGATGATGAGCTTTGAAGGACGGCTAAAAGCTGAGCACAATTCAGCCGTCGACAAGCTAACTGTTGGCCTGAGAGGGATGGCCAGGCAGATTGGGCAATTGCAGGGCAAGCAGACTGAGATGGATAGTCAATTCACATTATTGGCGGAGTCAGTGGATGAAGTTGTCAAACGAATAAATGACGATGATGCCAAAAAGGGGGAAGAAGGGAAGAAGCAAATTGCCACTACTGGTAAAGCAAAGAAGAAAATCTTCCCCCCTGAACTGATAGCGGAGGAAAGGAAGAGGACAAGGTCCGTCGCTGCCATCGAAGCTGCTGAAGGTTCAGATCCGAAGAGATTAAGATCCTCTGAGGATCCTGCTTTGGAACCTTTGTACAAAGAGATGGAGGAACAAATGCAACCTGAGTTGACCACTCAGAAGAAAATGGTGATGACTGAAGCTGAAAAGATAGCAAAGATGAAGGAGATCTCGCTCCTCAGTCAGATCCAGCGCTTGAAAGAGTCCAATGAGTATCTGACTTCGCATGTTCAGAAGAAGAAATCTGTGACTTCTGGATCTCGGATGAAGACTCAGAGGAAAATGGTGGTCAGTTCAGGACAAGGCCCTCCTCCACTGCAGTTTGTGGAAGACTTCATTCCTATAGAGATGTTGGAGGTGGATTCCGATCCGGAATAGGTGGGCCTACCTATTCTACGTGGTGGGGTTATGGGACGATCTAACTGAAGAAAAAGACGTCATACTCCATGACTGGATGGCACATGAGCATCCTGATCTCTGGGCTGAAATAATCAGACATGCTGACACTGAAGGTGTAGAGATCGCTCCTCCGGAATTCATCAAGTACCCTCTTCCACTCTTCAGGAACTCCAAACAACTAGACCGGAAAGCAATATCAGAAGAAGTCGTCAGAGTAGGACGCGCTGCCAGGGCTGTTGGTGATTGGAACAGGATGAAGTTGGTCCTGAACCGAGTCTTGGAGATGTATGATATTCCACAAGCTGTATGGAATAAGGATGAAGACTAGATCAGGAGCTAGTTGTTCAGGAATTTGTAATAGCTTCAGGATAATTGTAATTCTATATCAATCAATGAAGTTATTTTATTTTTCCTGAGTACAACTTCTTGTTGACTCCTGAATTTACTTTTCTGAATCCTTATCAAGAACTGTACTAACCCATTCCTTGTTTTCATCTTATAGACTAATTACCTAGTTGTCAGGTGGTACTGAGTTGTTCTCACTGACTAAGTCAGTTGATTGTATAGATGAATAGGAATTTGCTTAAGGGTTTTGGCATCATCAAAAAGGGGGAAATTGTTGGGACAATCTGAGTATTTTGATTAGATCCCAAAACCCCTGATGAATCTGCCAAAGTATAGTTGTTCAGGTTGAAATAATTCAGGATAGTTGGGTTAGGAATTCAGTACAGGAGGAACTTGCTGAAGACTGAAGAATATTGGAGTCGACCCAATTTACTGAAGTTTGAAGTGTAATTCATCCTGAAGGAATCAGTCAGTCTTGCTGAAGATTGCCTGATCTGAAGCTGAAGATCGAAGCCTGATGATTCGTCCTGAAGTCAATCCTGAAGTACCATTGACTGATGTTTCTACTGAGTACACTAAGCATTCTCAGGACAGATCTTAGTCAGTGAAGAGTAAGTGTTACCTATCAGGCAGAGCTGAATGCACTTAAGACCTGACTTAGGCCTTGGTTCAGTTTACCTGAATCATATAAGTCCAAAGCAAAAAGGTTACACATACTGAGCTGAATAATCTATCAGGCTGTGCTGAAGACACATAAGACCTGACTCGGACAGTAGTTCAGATCACCTGAACCATGTATGTCCAAGGCAAAAGGGTTATTCATGCTATGGGACAAGAGACAAAGAGAATGTCAGTAAGACTCCATTAAGACACACTTTCAGACTGAGTTATTAACAAGAGACTCAGAGTATTGAATGTACGAGGAAGGAAAAATGTCTGAAGGTCAACTAGCCGTTCGAGCGGAGAGCCAACGATCTTTCGACACGTATGTACGGAGTCTACGCAGCATTTAATGAGTCTCAAAAGTTGCAGGCGATGGGACAACTTGCCAGAATAAGCATGGCGGTTAGGTCAAACTGTATTTCTAGCCTGCAAACACCCTAAAATAGGAAAGATTTGATTAGATCTCCTCCAACGGATCTATTTTGAATCTTGCCTATAAATATGGAGAACATTGCACCCATTCAAGGTTAACGGGAAATTTCCAAGAGAAAACTCTCAAGAATCCAAGCTCTCAAAGCATACTATAAGCAACACTCTGCAATTAAATTTCCCTAGTGTTGTAGTAGGATTCACTCTGTATTTGCTTAGATCGATAGCTCTAATATTTAGCATTGTTTTGTATTGCTAGAGCTATCTTAGTTGGAAACCAGAATACCAAACCACTCAAGGTGTGAGATTGGTTGGTTAGAAGGACTGGGACTTGTAAAACGCCAAGGGGTCAGTTCCTAAGAGAGGAAGTTGGCTACTCGTGTCCCTTGGCACGTAAAACTAAGCACCTATCCTCAGGGTTTTGAGGATAGCTTCCTGTTAAATCAGGCCGTGGATGTAGGAGTTGGTTATCTCCGAACCACGTTAAAAAGACACTTGTGTGCTGATTTACTGTTTTGTTCAGGATCATAACTATCATCATAATAAACTGAACATTCTGCATTATTTTATCCTCAGGACTGAATCAATCATCCTGAATCTTAGTACGGTGCACTCAGCCCTAACCACCAGTTTACTAAGCAAGTTCAGAGAAAATGTTTTCAGAAACTAAAACGAGTAGAAAATATGGGCTCACCTTCCGCACGTACTCTAGCTCACTGAGATAGTAGTCCAACTGACTCGCTTCCAAGCAGTAAGTAGGTTTGTTATCTCTACTGAGCTTCCGAGCAAATTACTCACACTCAGCTTATCTGACTCGTTACTGAACTGTCCCTGCTGTCCCTGTGGACCTTCAGCATACTGAATAATTCAGGAAATCCTGACTGAGAGTGTAAGAGCATTTTTCTGAGTCTTTCAGAAAAATCTGACATCAGTGTATTCCCCCCAATACACTGATCTTACTCGTTTCGGGACCAACAAGTGGTATCAGAGCAGTGGTTCAAAAGGCCACTGACTTTGTTTACCGACAGTTTCTGAGGAGAAACTTTTGGTGGTCTACTGAATAGATCTTGTTTCTGAAAATTGCATATCATGGCATCCGGTTCTAAACGCCTCGAGGGCAATCTTCCTGAATTCTCTATTGACAATTATGATTATTGGAAATTCAGGGTACTTGCACATCTCTACTCTATCCATGATCAGATGCATCAGGTGATTGAGCATGGTCCGATCAGGTTTATGAGGAATCTTCAGACGACCTGGCCTGTTGCTGGCAATGTCCCTGTTCCAGCCGCTGGAGATGAAGAAGTGGAGAGGTCCGCGCTTAATTCTGATCAGATTAAGCAAATCGGACTGGATAATGTTGCCAAGAACATTATACTCCACACCATTTCTTACGAGAATTCAGTCAGGCTCATGCATCTGAGGACCGCAAAGGAAATCTGGGATGCTCTGAGGGAGATGAGTGAGGGATCAGAAAAGATCAAGGAGAACAAGAGAGAACTTGCTATTAGGAAGTTTGAAGCTTTCCAGATGCTAGAGGGAGAATCCATCGATCAGATGGAAACTCGGTTCATTAAGATGATGAACGAGCTAGCAACCCTTGGGAAGGAGTTTCCCAAGAGGGAGGTGTCTTCTAAAATCCTGAACTGTCTCCCTGAAAGATGGGACACAGGAGTAATCCTACTGAAAAACACTCAGGATCTTACAAACATTCCTTACTCTCACCTATTCTCAGAGTTAAAGGCTCTGGAATTCAACCTCGATAAGAGGAAGAAGAAGGGTGTTGTCAGTGAGGAAGTTAGTTAGGAGAAGACTCCTGAAAAGGAAAAGAGCGTAGCTCTTAAAGCTACTCCTGAGCCTGAGGCTGGAACTGGCTCCAAGTCTCTGAAGGACATGAACAAAGATGAGCTAGCCTTGGAGTACAGCCTGATGGCGCGGCGATTCGAGAAACTGAACTCTCGATTCAGAAGGTATAAGAAATTTTATACTGACAGTCGTGATCGCAGGTACTCCAGCCCCAGGAGATCGAGTCCCCGAAGAGAAGAAAGGAGGGGTTCAGATTCCAGGAGGGATCGCAATGAGCCTGAGCGACGAAGAGATGAGAAAATTAGAGATGATGAGCCCAGAAGATCCAGCTCCAAACCTGAACGATCATCAGGGAGCAGGAGGGAGTCATCTGATAAAAGGTACACTGACAAGAAACTTGTTTCTGATGTAGATCAGTGCTACCACTGCAAAAAGACCGGACATTAACAGTATGATTGTCCGGAGCTCAGTGCTCGTGAGCGAGAGGATCGGAGAGCCAAGAGAGAGCTCAGGGCATCAGACCAGAGAGCATTGCTTGCTGAGGACTCCTCAGATTCAGATGGCCCAGGACGCCGGTCCCCTGAACTCTTCTCCGATGAGGAGTATGATGACCTCTGCCTGATGGAAGATGATGAGGTATGTTCTTCTGCCTCTTCTCCTGATCACGCACCTGAGTTTAGCTTAGATTCAGCAGGAGAACTCGACCTTCAGCTCGCTCTAGAGCAATTGATGGTTGACTTCTCAAGGCTGCAGGAGACTCATACTCACACAGTGGATGTGAATGCAAAACTGAGTGGGGAAAACGATCGGTTAACTGAGTCTCTCAGAGTAAGAGATACTGAGGAAGCCCTCAGATTAGTACATCTTCAGGAAGAGCTACTTCATGCTCGGAACAAGCATGATGAAGCTCTACTGGAGGTAGAAAGACTGAAGGGTGTAATCAGCTCTCTGATTGAGACTCGTGATATTGATATGTTCCTTGCTCAGGAACAACTGATGATTGAGCGAATTGCTCTTAGAGTGATGTTCGAAACTGAGTGGCAAGCTCGCCTTTGTGCTGAGCAAACCGCTTGGGATCTTGAGCTGATCTCAAAAGAGAAAGCTCATGAAGAGCTGGTGCTTCAGTACACCACTGAAATTGAGGCCCTGAAAGAAACCATTGGGCATCTTGAGGTTAAGCTGAAGAAGTTATACAAATCCACCCAAGTGGTTGATGAGTTAACAAGTTTCTCTCAGCTGACTGATGGTGCTAAAGCTGGGTTAGGCTATGATGCCTCAAAAGACCCAAAGGGCAAGAAGAAGAAGAAGTTTGTCCCTGCCCTAACTGATGACAAGAGCTCAAGTGTTGCTCATCAGAATAAAGGCAAAGGGAAGGAGAAAATGCCTGATGAACCTGTCAGGCAAAGGACTGACGAATCAAGGCCAAAACCTAAGGGAAAGGCCAAGGCTCCTCATCCTGAGTCTAGGAAGACAGATCAAAGGAACTCCAAGGCTCAGCCTAGGAATCCTCAATCTGGGAAGAATTCTGCTCCTAGCACTTCTCAGGCCCAGCCTAGAAATGCTCAGAGCAGAAGGAACTCAGAACAGAGGAGGCCTCAGGCAAAGCCAAGGACTACTGAGGTCCAGACTCCTCAGACAGGGCACAGAGCCCATCAGGTGCGTCCCAATCCTAAAAAGAGAAGGACAAACCAGGTGGTCTCTGAAAGGCAATGGAGACCTGACTCCAGTAACACTCAGGCTAGACCTCAAGTGCCAAGAGGTCAGGCCCGAGTTGCTCCTTCTCATGATCAAACACAGCCCAATGCACCCAGGCCAAAGAGGAACAGGAGGCCCACCCCCAGGAATCTATATAGGGCTCCTGTACCTCAGGCAGACACCCATACACCCTCAACTTCCCAGGCACAAAGGAAGAAGACTGTGTATGTTGATATTTCAGGGAAACAGGTTTACACTTCTGATGCTATCAGAATTATTAAACAAATCTGGATCCCGAAGGGTATGGCTGACTCAGTAGGACCCAATACTAGATGGGTACCTGAGGCCTGATTCTTTTCAGGTCACTGCGGGCTACAAGAAAAGGAAGGAGGATCTGATGAAGGACTGGTACTTGGACTCAGGATGTTCCAGGCACATGACCGGATTTCGTGATCTCCTTCAGGATTATGTAGTTTAGGAAGGCCCGCAGGTAACCTTTGGTGATAACTCTAAGGGTTTCACCAGAGGATTCGGAACCCTTGTTATTGGCTCTGTCCGTGTACTGAATGTATCATATGTTGAGGGACTGAGACATAACTTACTCTCGGTCAGTCAGTTTTGTGACCGAGGATATAGTGTAGAATTTACATCTAACATGTGTCTTGTGAAGGACAAATCTACACTACAGGTTCTGATTACAGGTGTCAGGAGGGGGAATGTATATTTTGCTGACTTCAAGAGCAGCCCTCCTGAAACTTGTTTGGTTGCTAAGAGCTCCTCTGAGCTCAGTTGGCTTTGGCATAAACGCCTGAGTCACTTAAACTTCAAGATTATTAACAAAATTTCTAGACTCTCACTTGTAGATGGTCTACCAAATGAAGTTTTTAGCAAAGACCACGTGTGCGGAGCATGTCAGGAAGGCAAGCAAACCAAAGCTTCATTCAAAGTGAAAGAAGCCTTCTCAACTGACAGAGTGCTTCAGCTTCTGCACATGGATCTCTTTGGTCCAGTTACTCCTGTCAGCATAAATGGTAGGAAATATACCCTTGTTGTTGTTGATGATTATTCCAGGTATACATGGGTTATTTTCTTGCTGAACAAAAAGGAGACTTAGGTCAAGCTTCCAGAGTTACTCAAACAATTGAGTACTGAACAGGGTCAGAGCATAGTCAGGATCCGATCAGATCGAGGAACTGAGTTTATAAACTCTATTATAACTGACTTTTGTACTAACCATGGTATAGCTCATGAGACTTCTGCAGCCAGGACCCCTCAGCAGAATGGGGTAGCTGAAAGAAGAAATCGGACCCTAAAGGAAGCTGCCAAGACCATGTTGGCTGAGTCAGGATTGCCCAAGAAGTACTGGGCTGAAGCAATCAACACTGCTTGCTACACTCAGAACCGATCTATGCTAAACAAACAACATGCTCAGACACCTTATGAAACTTGGAACAAGAGGAAGCCTCGCATCTCTTATTTCCATATTTTT
>JAPKLY010004838.1:0-13678 GCA_026898435.1 Prunella vulgaris
CTGTTAAATCAGGTCGTGGACGTAGGAGTTGGTTATCTCCGAACCACGTTAAAAAGTCCCCTGTGTGCTGATTTACTGTTTTGTTCAGGATCATAAATGTCATCATATTAAACTGAACATACTGCATTGGTTTTAACTTCAGGACTGAATCAATCATCCTGAATCTGAATACTGTGCACTCAGCCTTAACCACCAATTTACTAAGCAACTCAGAGAAAGCGTTTTCAGAAACTAAAACGAGTAGAATCTAAGGGCTCACTTTCCGCACATACTCTAGCTCACTGAGATAGTAGTCCAACTGACTCGCTTCCGAGCAGTCAGTAGGTTTGTTATCTCTACTGAGCCTCCGAGCACTTTACTCACACTCAGCTTATCTGACTCAGTACTGAACCGTCCCTGCTGCCCCTGCGGACATTCAGCATACTGAGTACTTCAGAGAATTCTGACTGAGTGCGTTAGAGCATTTTTCTGAGTCTTTCAGAAAAATCTGACATCAGTGTATTCCCCCCCTACACTGATTTAACTCGTTTCGGGACCAACAGATCACTAATTCGTTGGTCTACAACTTGTCTTCAGGGCTCCAGTGTCAAAAGTTCCGGCTTCAATGGTCAAAATAACAATCAATACAAGGGCTTCAGAATTCCCCCATGTCAGTACACATGTTGGGAAATAATTCACCATAATTCACAAAAAAGTCCAATTTACACAAGACCAAAGCCATTGGTTAGCCAAGAAATTCATCAAGACACAGTAAACATATTAAAGGCGTTGATTTAGTGCAAGCTGAGATATCTGCTTTTCAAAAGACCACCATAAATTCGCGGAGAAAAACAAACCAGTTTTACCAACTCCACTATTCTGGTCATATCTCACAATATAGTGATCTGATTTTTAAGATCTTAGACTCCTTCGAAAGCTAATGCAACGGCCTACAACTTTCATTCAGAAGTCAAGACGAAATTCGGAAGGTAAGGGCAATTTAATTACTGATGTTTACAGGCCACGTGAAATGGTTGCTAAAGTCACCATGATTCACTATTTGGAGGCCTATATAAAGAGCCCTTTAGCAACCCTTGAAGGCATCCCATTTTCCTTGTAATCCTTCTATATTAGTCTAGTATCTCTCTTAGAAATATGAGTTCTTATTGTATTAGTATGAGTAGCTAAATATTTTACTAGAGTTAGGGATGAAGCTTTAGTAAAGTATTAGTAATTTTCTTGGTTATTCAATAAAGATTTTCAAAGTTTCAATCCTTTAGTCATTTGAAAAGTTCTTAAGAGAGGTTTTGATGTGTCATTACTTTGATTTGTTGTAGACTTATTGGCACAACAAATGCTTAGTTTTACACATCAACTATTGATTTTATAAACTTGTTCGAAGGTCTAAAGGTACTTTTCAAAAGTATTATATGTGCTCAAAGTTATATCTTCCGATTGAAATCACTTGATTGTTAGATTTCGATTGAGTTATCAAAGATAACCAAGATCATAACTCTAGTATTTTTATCTAAAGTGGAATCCCGAAACTCTAGTATTTTGTTACTTTATTGAAACCTCTAAACTAGATAATATCTTTTTCTTCCAAATCTCCCTGTGGTTCGACACTCGGTCTCCCGAGAAATTTTATTACTTGAAATCAACCTACACTTGGGTACGTAACTCTCAAGGAGCTATCAACAAGTGTCCTTGACACTTGTCCTTACTCACTATTTGTGCTACCTTTACAAGTTTTGTCCTACTACATCATTACTTGCTACCTACATGACTAATGTTTGTACGCTGGTTCTAGGCGAGCTTCTGGGCGAGCTTCCTTGCGTCTGAGCTAGCTTCCCTGCGTCTGGGCTAGCTGTGTCTGGGCGAGCTTCCCTGCGTTTGGGCGAGCTTCGTTTGGGCTAGCTTCCCTGTGTCTGGGCTAGCTGCGTCTGGGCGAGCTTCCCTGCATCTGGGCTAGCTTCCCTGTGTCTGGGCGAGCTTCGTCTGGGCTAGCTTCCCTGCGTCTGGGCTAGCTGCGTCTGGGCGAGCTTCCCATGATGGCTAGCTTCTCAGCCTTCATGATGGCCAGCTCCTCAACCTCCATGCTGGCCAGCTCCTGGCGAGCTCCTCCATGTTGGCTAGCTTCTCAGCCTCCTTGCTGGCCAGCTCCTCCATGTTGGTTAGCTTCTCAGCCTTCATGCTGGCCAGCTACTTAACCTCCATGCTGGCCAGCTCCTGGCGAGCTCCTCCATGTTGGCTAGCTTTTCAACCTTCGTGCTGGCCAGCTCCTGGCGAGCTTCTCCATGTTAGCTAGGGTCAAGGTTAATGACGCAGCTAACAAGCAGGTCGGCGACCTTCTCAGCTATAACGTAGCTACCAAATAGGTCGGCGACCTTCTCAGCCTTAGCTAATTTATCTTGTGATTCTTTACCAGTAGTTTACTTTAGTTCGTCTATCAACAGCATGAGATATGCTTATGATTGTGTGAATGATGTAGATAGTGCATAGTTAAGTGTAGTGTGTATATTGCTTAATTCAATTTTGTTTATAATTTAGTTGATTCTTTGATGCTTGATACATGATTGATATGATATGAGTCATGATCACCTTAACCAGTGAGGTTTGAGCCTATTTTGCCCGTTTCAATCTTAAACGGATGACATTTCTTGATGTGAGATCCACATGGTGCATTTCCACTCTAGAACTTGATTTGGGTCTTGTTTGAGATCACATTTTGTAATGAGTTGTCAAAAATGATTTGAGGCCATCTTTGATTTTATATGAGTCACTTAGTCAAATTATCTATACCATGACATTGATTCCATAGTTATCCATTTTGTGCCTTTGGCCTTTTTCTTTGGCAACCTATGATTGTAGCTTGATTATTCTTCATTTTGAGCCTTATTTTCCCTATTACTAGTGGAGCTTATATGAGGATAAGAGGGTTACATCTGCTTTGAAAGAAGGCTTGGTGGATGAGATGGTGAAGAAAAGTGAAAGAAACAAATAATGACGATGTGAAAAAATGGAAGTTGTGTTGAATAAAAAGATGTGAAGAAGAGCTTATGTTCCTAATGTGTTGGTAATGTGATGCAAAAAATTGCAAAATAAAGGAAGTGGAAAAATGCTTGAAAGGAATAAGTGTGAAAAGAAGTGTTATGTGGTTGAAATGGTGTTGCAACTTGATCACTTGCAACCTATTTTTTGAAGAGTAGAGATATTCTAGCTAGGTATCTTGACCTCTAGCTCCACTAGTATGATAGTCACTTCTATCTAAAATATCCCACCCTTACCAAAGAGCCAACACTACAACCAATAAAAAGTCATCTTTGATTTGATGATAAGTTACTTGTCAAGTGGTGGAGAATTTGAGACTTTTATCAAGCCTATGGTAGTAGATGCACTATGTGTGATGTTGAGTGAACCTCATACACTTGAGAGCTTGAGTGATACACTATCTAGTGAGGATTTTGACTCATTGATTTGATCTTGTGTGCATTGATGTTAAGTAAATGGTTGATGAGATGACAGTACATTGATAGATTGCATGATATTAGGTGATTTATATATAGCATTTGATTGTGTGCTTGATGCTTCATTGATACAATTATTCCCTTATCTTATCGCTTCGTTGCTCGAGGACGAGCAACAATCTTGTTTGGGGGTGTGATTAGGGTCATAATTGCATCTTTTTGCATCCATTTCTCTATGGTTTTGATGTGCTTATGTTCATATTTGACCCTAAAATGTTATACTTTGTGCATTTAACCCTTTTTTGCTAGAAAGTTGTGTTTTGTAGTGAAAACAAGCAAAATCGGCAAAAGACGAGCAAGGTCGCAATACCATGTCAAATATTTCGAAGAGAGGTCGCAACGGAAAAAGAATCAAGTCAATCGGAGCTCTAGAACTCAAGATATGAAGGAAACGAGGAAGTTGAGGATCGATCGAACAAGACCAAGCCGGGTTCGTGCGCCACCAAGCTAGGACTCGTGCGATGACCAAGCTGCGTTCTTGCGATGAATCTTTGGTTCATTCACCAAGGGACCGAATGAATGGCTTGCACGAGTCGATTCGTGCGGCCACCTATAGGGGATCGTGCAATGGTCCATTTTGGCACAATTTCGAGGGTTGTTTCGTCTTTTCTCGCGTTTAATGAAGGGCATATTGCACCAAGCATTGTGGGAACTATAAATACTCAAGGATCAGATTCTAAAGGGGAGGATTCCATTAGTTAGATCATTAGGTAGTTTTAGAGAGAGAGGTTAGAGGTTATTAGTGGGTTCTTAGTTAGATTTCATACTTCTCTCTACAATTACTTTTGATCCATCCATTGGATCTTTAATCCGTTTGTTCCATTAGATTAGTCTTGTTATTAGCTACATTTCTACGGCTCATTTTATGATTTTGAGCTTTGGATCAAGAGATAGCTTTTCAAGGTTTGACACTTGTATTTCTATTCATCTACATATGGTAAGTTTACCTTTAATTCTCTTATTTTAGTTAATAATCATATTGATTATATTGTTAATTGTTGATTTTCATTTCCAATTAGCTATGGGATGTTTAATTCTCTTATTAATGACTTGTATAAATGCTTGGGATGTTTAATTGGATTGTATGGCTTATATGTTTTAGCAATGAAATGAGAATTGAGCTATAGGAACCTTATGCATACCAAGTGTTTGATGTTTGGCTTGTATGATCAATGAGAATTGCATATTAGCCTAGACCTCTTAATTGGAGTGTTAGGAGTTGTAGAGAGATCTAGACACCTAATAGAGCTCTTACCTTGTGTTGTAGAGAGATCTAGACACTAGTTGGCTTGACTAAGACACCATGAGATCTTTTGCATGCTAGGATGGATAGGACACTAGAGGAACCATAGTAGGATTACTCCCATGCACACACACCACTCATTTGCTCACTTCCTTGAGGTGATAGCTAGATTTACTTTGCTTTGTTGAAGTAGATAGAAACCATGGTTGTTTTCTTGCTTTCCTAGCTATTAGCCTTTTGTAGACATTCAATGCTTGCTTAATATCGCATCGTTTCTGTTGGGACAATCTAAAGTATTTTGATTAGATCCCAAAACCCCTGATGAATTTGCTTAAGTATAGTTGTTCAGGTCTGTCTAGTTCAGGATAGTCAGGTTAGGAATTCAGTTTAGGGGGAACATGCTAAAGACTGAAGAATATTGGAGTCGACCCAATTTACTGAAGTCTGAAGCGCAATCCATCCTGAAGAAGTCAAAGTCAGTATTAATGAAGATTGCCTGAACTGAAGCTGAAGAACGAAGCTTGATGATCTGTCCTGAAATACCAATGGCTGATGCTTCTACTGAGTACACTAAGCATACTCAGGACAGAACTTAGTCAATGAAGAGTAAGTGTTACCTATCAGGCTGTGCTGAATGCACATAAGACCTGACTTAGGCCTTGGTTCAGTTTACCTGAATCATGTAAGTCCAAAGCAAAAAGGTTATTTATGCTATGGGACAAGAGACAAAGAGAATGTCAGTAAGACTCCAATAAGACAAACATTCAGGCTGAGTTATTCACAAGAGACTTAGAGTAAAGAATGTACGAGGAAGGACAAATGTCTGAAAGTCAACAAGCCGTTAGAGCGGAAAGCCAATGATCTTTCGACACGTATGCCCGGAGTCTTGTTGGGACAATCTGAGTATTTTGATTAGATCCCAAAACCCCGGATGAATTTGCCTAAGTATAGTGTTCAGGATAAAATAGTTCAGGATAGTTAGGTTAGAGATTCAGTACAGGAGGACCATGCTAAAGACTGAAGAATATTGGAGTCGACCCAACTTACTGAAGTCTGAAGTGTAAACCATTCTGAAGGAGTCAGTCAGTCTCGCTGAAGATTGTCTGTTCTCAAGCTGAAGATCGAAGCCTGCTGATTCATCCTGAAGTCATTCCTGAAGTACCATTGTCTGATGTTTCTACTGAATACACTAAGCATGTTCAGGACAGAACTCAGTCAGTGAAGAGTAAAGTGTTACCTATCAGGCTGTGCTGAATGCACATAGGACCTGACTTAGGCCTTGGTTCAGTTCACCTGAATCCTGTAAGTCCGAAGCAAAAAGGTAACACATACTGAGCTGAATAACCTATCAGGCTGTGCTGAATGCACATAGGACCTGACTCAGGCTGTGGTTCAGATCACCTGAATCATGTCAGTCCAAAGCAAAAGGTTATTTATGCTATGGGACAAGAGACAAAAAGAATGTCAGTAAGACTCCATTAAGACACACGTTCAGACTGAGTTATTAACAAGAGACTCAGAGCATTGAATGTACGAGGAAGGATAAATGTCTGAAGGTCAACTAGCCGTTATAGCAGAAAGCCAATGATCTTTCGACACGCAAGCACGGAGTCTGCGCAGCATTTAATGCGGCATTTAATGCGTCTCAAAAGGTTGCAGGTGATGTGACAACTTGCCAGAATAAGCATGGCGGGTAGGTCGAACAGTATTTCTAGCCTGCAATCTACCTAAAATAAGAAAGATTTGATTTGATCTCCTCCAACGGATCTATTTTGAATCTCGCCTATAAATATGGAGAACCTTGCACCCATTCAAGGTTAACGGGAAATTTCCAAGAGAAAACTCTCAAGAATCCAAGAACTCAAAGCATATCATAAACAACACTCTGCAATTAAATTTCCCTAGTGTTGTAGTAGGATTCACTCTGTATTTGCTTAGATTGATAGCTCTATTATTTAGCACTGATTTGTATTGCTAGAGCTATCTTAGTTGGAAACCAGAATACCAAACCTCTCAAAGTGTGAGATAGGTTGGTTAGAAGGACTGGGACTTGTAAAACGCCCAGGGGTCAGTTCCTAAGAGAGGAAGTTGGCTACTCGTGTCCCTTGGCACGTAAAACCTAAGTACCTATCCTCAGGGTTTTGAGGATAGCTTCCTGTTAAATCAGGTCGTGGACGTAGGAGTTGGTTATCTCCGAACCACGTTAAAAAGTCCCCTGTGTGCTGATTTACTGTTTTATTCAGGATCATAAATGTCATCATATTAAACTGAACATACTGCATTGTTTTTAACTTCAGGACTGAATCAATCATCCTGAATCTGAATACTGTGCACTCAGCCTTAACCACCTATTTACTAAGCAACTCAGAGAAAACGTTTTCAGAAACTAAAACGAGTAGAATCTAAGGGCTCACTTTCCGCACGTACTCTGACTCACTGAGATAGTAGTCCAACTGACTCGCTTTCGAGCTGTCAGTAGGTTTGTTATCTCTACTGAGCTTCCGAGCACTTTACCTCACACTCAGTTTATCTGACTCGTTACTGAACCGTCCCTGCTGCCCCTGTGGACATTCAGCATACTGAGTACTTCAGGGAATCCTGACTGAGTGCGTTAGAGCATTTTTCTGAGTCTTTCAGAAAAATCTGACATCAGTGTATTCCCCCCCCATACACTGATTTAACTCGTTTCGGGACCAACAAGTGGTATCAGAGCAGTGGTTCAAAAGATCACTGACTTTGTTTACCAACAGTTTCTGAGGAGAAACTTTTGGTGGTCTACTGAACTGATCTTGTTTCTGAAATACTGCATATCATGGCATCCGGTTCTAAACGCCTCGAGGGCAATCTTCCTGAATTCTCTATTGACAATTATGACTATTGGAAATTCAGGGTACTCGCACATCTCTATTCTATCCATGATCAGATGCCTCAGGTGATTGAACATGGCCCAATCAGATTTATGAGAAATCTTCAGACGACTTGGCCTGTTGCTGGCAATGTCCCTGTTCCAGCCGCCGGAGATGAAGAAGTGGAGAGGTCCGCGCTTAATTCTGATCAGATTAAGCAAATCGGACTGGATAATGTTGCCAAGAACATTATACTCCACACCGTTTCTTATGAGAACTCGGTCAGGCTGATGCATCTGAGGACAGCTAAGCAGATCTGGGATACCCTGAGGGAGATGAGCGAAGGATCTGAAAAGATCAAGGAAAATAAGAGAGATCTCGCTATCAGGAAGTTTGAGGCCTTCAAGATGCTAGAGGGAGAGTCCATCGATCAGATGGAAGCTCGGTTCATTAAGATGATGAACGAGCTAGCAACCCTTGGGAAGGAGTTTCCCAAGAGGGAGGTGTCTTCTAAGATCCTGAACTGTCTCCCTGAAAGATGGGACACAGGAGTAATTTTGTTGAAAAACACTCAGGACCTTACAAACATCACTCACTCACACCTATTCTCTGAGTTAAAGGCTCTGGAATTTGACCTCGATAAGAGGAAGAAGATGGGTGTTGTCAGTAAGGAAGTTAGTGAGGAGAAGACATCTGAAAAGGAGAAGAGCGTGGCTCTTAAAGCTACTCCTGAGCCTGAGGCTGGATCTGGCTCCAAGTCTCTAAAAGACATGAACAAAGATGAGCTAGCCTTGGAGTACAGCCTGATGGCACGGCGATTCGAGAAACTGAACTCTCGTTTCGGCAGGTATAAGAAATTTTATACTGACACCCGTGATCGCAGGTACTCCAGCCCCAGGAGATCTAGCCCCCGGAGAGAAGAAAGAAGAGGTTCAGATTCCAGGAGGGATCGCAATGAGCCTGAGCGACGCAGAGATGAAAAGAGGAGAGAGGATGAGCCAGAAGATCCAGCTCCAAACCTGAAAGATCATCAGGGAGCAGGAGGGAATCCTCTGATAAAAGGTACACTGACAAGAAGCTTTCTTCTGATGCAGATCAGTGCTACCACTGTAAAAAGTCCAGACATTATCAGTATGTTTGTCCGGAGCTCAGTGCTCGTGAGCGAGAAGATCGGAGAGCCAAAAGAGAGCTCAGGGCTTCAGACCGGAGAGCGTTGCTTGCTGAGGACTCCTCAGATTCAGATGGCCCTGGACGCCGGTCTCCTGAACTCTTTTCAGATGAGGAGTATGATGACCTCTGCCTGATGGCAGATGATGAGGTATGTTCTTCTGCCTCTTCTCCTGATCACGCACCTGAGTTTAGCTCAGATTCAGCAGGAGAACTCGACCTTCAGCTCACCCTAGAGCAATTGACGGTTGACTTCTCAAGGCTGCAGGAGACTCATACTCACACAGTGGATGTGAACGCACAACTGAGTGAGAAGAACGATCGGTTAACTGAGTCTCTCAGAGTAAGAGATACTGAGGAAGCCCTCAGATTAGTACATCTTCAGGAGGAGCTATTTAATGCTAAGAATAAGCATGATGAAGCTCCACTGGAGGTAGAAAGACTGAAGGGTGTCATCAGCTCGCTGATTGAGACTCGTGATTCTGATTTGTTCCTTGCTCAGGAACAACTGATAATTGATCGAACTGCTTTAAGAATGATGCTCGAAACTTAGTGGCAAGCTCGCCTTTGTGCTGAGCAAACTGCTTGGGATCTTGAGCTGATCTCAAAAGAGAAAGCTCATTCAGAATTAATGCTTCAATACACCACTGAAATTGAGGCCCTGAAAGAAGCCAATGGGCATCTTGAAGTCAAGCTGAAGAAGTTATACACATCTACCCAAGTGGTTGATGAGTTGACAAATTTCTCTCAGCTGACTGATGGTGCTAAAGCTGGGTTAGGCTATGATGCCACAAAAGACCCAAAGGGCAAGAAGAAGAGAGGTGCTTCAGGGAGCAACTCTCAGAAAAAGTTTGTCCCTGCCCTAACTGATGACAAGAGCTCAAGTGTTGCTCATCAGAATAAAGGCAAAGGGAAGGAGAAAATGCCTGCTGAACCTGTCAGGCAAAGGACTGAGAAACCAAGACAAAAACCTAAGGAAAAGGTCAAAGTTTCTCATTCTGAGTCTAGGAAGACAGACCAAAGGAACTCCAAGGTCCAGCCTAGGAATCCTCAAACTGGGAAGAATTTTGTTCCTAGCACTTCTCAGGCCCAGCCTAGAAATGTTCAGAACAAAAGGAACTCAGGACAAAGGAGACCTCAGGCAAGACCTAGGACTACTGAGGTTCAGACTCCTCAGACAGGGCACAGAGCCCATCAGGAGCGTCCCAATTCTCTAAGAAGATGGACAAACCAGGTGATCTCTGAAAGGCAATGGAGACCTGACTCCAAAAACACTCAGGCCAGACCTCATGTGCCAAGAGGTCAGGCCCGAACTGCTCCTGCTCAGGACAGACTTCAGCCCAATGCACCCAGGTCAAGGAGAAACAGGAGGCCCACCCCCAGAAATCAATATAGGGCTCCAGTGTCTCAGGCTGACACCCATACACCCTCAACTTCCCAGGCACAAAGGAAGAAGAGAACTGTGTATGTTGACATTTCAGGGAAATAGGTCTACACTTCTGATGCTGTCAGAATTGTCAGACAAATCTGGATCCCGAAGGGTATGGCTGACTCAGTAGGACCCAATACGAGATGGGTACCTGAGGCCTGATTCTTTTCAGGTCGCTGCGGGCTACAAGAAGAAGAAGGAGGATCTGATGAAGGACTGGTACTTGGACTCAGGATGTTCCAGGCACATGACCGGATTTCGTGATCTCCTTCAGGACTATGTAGCTCAAGAAGGCCCACAGGTAACCTTTGGTGATAACTCTAAGGGTTTCACCAGAGGATTTGGAACCCTTGTTATTAACTCTGTCCGTGTTATGAATGTATCATATGTTGAAGGACTGAGACATAACTTGCTCTCGGTTAGTCAGTTTTGTGACCGAGGATATAGTGTAGAATTTACATCTAACATGTGTCTTGTGAAGGACAAATCTACACTGCAGGTTCTGATTACAGGAGTCAGGAGGGGCAATGTATATTTTGCTGACTTCAAGAGCAGTCCTCCTGAAACCTGTCTGGTCGCTAAGAGCTCCTCTGAGCTCAGTTGGCTTTGGCATAAACGTCTGAGTCACTTAAACTTCAAGATTATTAACAAAATCTCTAGACTCTCTCTTGTAGATGGTCTGCCTAATGAAGTTTTTAGCAAAGACCACGTGTGCGGAGCGTGTCAGGAAGGCAAGCAAACCAAAGTCTCATTCAAGGTGAAGGAAGCCTTCTCTACTGACAGAGTGCTTCAGCTCCTGCACATGGATCTCTTTAGTCCAGTAACTCCTGTCAGCATAAATGGTAGGAAATATACCCTTGTTGTTGTTGATGACTATTCCAGGTACACATGGGTTATTTTCTTGCTGAACAAAAAGGAGACACAGGTCAAGCTTCCTGAGTTACTCAAGCAATTGAGTACTGAACAGGGTCAGAGCATAGTCAAGATCCGATCAGATCGAGGAACCGAGTTTATAAACTCTATTATAACTGACTTCTGTACTAACCATGGTATAGCTCATGAGACTTCTGCAGCTAGGACCCCTCAGCAGAATGGGGTAGCTGAAAGAAGGAATCGTACCCTGAAGGAAGCTGCCAGGACCATGTTGGCTGAATCAGGACTGCCCAAGAAGTACTGGGCTGATGCAATCAACACTGCTTGCTACACTCAGAACCGATCTATGCTGAACAAACAACATGCTCAGACACCCTATGAGACTTGAAACAAGAGGAAACCTCGCATCTCTTATTTCCATATTTTTGGGTGTAAGTGTTTCATCCTGAACAATGGAAAAGACCAGCTGAAAGCCTTTGATAGCAAATCTGATGAGGGAGTTTTCTTAGGATACTCCTCAGTCAGTAAAGCTTTCAGGGTGTATAACTGTCGGACCCTTTGTGTGGAGGAAACACCTCATGTTGTGTTTGATGAGACTGCATCAGTGCATAGGAAACAGGTTCCAAGTCCTGATACTGAGGGAATTACCAAAAGGGTAACAAGGCTGAGTCTGAAGAATCCTGAATTCAAGATCAAACTTGTCAGTGCTCCCAAGGGATGGGATGATGATGATGAAGATCATGATGGACTTCAGACCAACCCTCAGCAAGCCCCTGCCTCGGAAAATGTTGAGTCTCAGACGGAGGGACAGACTCAACCTGAGGTACGTACTGTCGGTGATGATGCTTCTGCACCTGAGACAGTTACTGAGTCCAACACTGTAGGGGGAAACAATTTCTCTGATATTGGTCAACCCTCAGGAAATGACTCAGTATCCCCTGTTCTTGCTCGTTCCGCTTCTTTGCCTATTATTATTGAGACTAATGTTTCAGGATCAGGCAATGGAACATCAGTAGCTCCCAGTGCTCCAGTCAGCAGGAGGCGATGGCTAGATGATCACTCATTGGCTGATATCATTGGAGATATCAATGAGGGGGTCAGGACGAGGTTGTCCTTTGGTGAAAGCGCTATGTTTTGTTGCTTCCTGAGTGATCATGAACCTACAAGCATAGAAGAAGCTCTAGCTGATCCCAACTGGATCCTAGCCATGCAGGATGAGCTCAATCAGTTTGAGCGGAATCAGGTTTGGGAGTTAGTGGATAGACCTAGGCGTCAACAT
Organism: Prunella vulgaris; assembly: GCA_026898435.1. NCBI lineage: Eukaryota > Viridiplantae > Streptophyta > Magnoliopsida > Lamiales > Lamiaceae > Prunella > Prunella vulgaris. The sequence goes on from JAPKLY010004838.1 coordinate 12,344, forward strand.
GTTATTGGCACCAAATGGGTTTTCAAGAACAAGAGGGATGAGAAGAATGTTGTTGTCAGAAATAAGGCCAGGCTTGTAGCAAAAGGTTACTGTCAAGCCGAAGGTATCGACTATGATGAGACCTTTGCTCCAGTCGCAAGATTAGAAGCAATCAGGTTGTTTCTGGCTTATGCAACATTCAAGAAATTCAAAGTGTATCAGATGGACGTAAAGAGTGCTTTTCTGAATGGTGTACTGAATGAAGAGGTGTATGTTGAGCAACCACCTGGATTCGAACTTGGTAATAAAGTATACCACCTGAAGAAAGCTCTTTATGGCCTGAAGCAAGCTCCGAGAGCTTGGTATGATACATTATCCCAATTCCTGATAGACCACGGGTTCGTGAAAGGAACAGTGGACAGGACCCTCTTCCGGATCACCGAAGGGGAAGACATTCTCTTGGTTCAGATTTATGTGGATGACATAATATTTGGATCTCCTAATCTGAAGCTTTGTGAGAAATTTTCCAAGCTGATGACTGGGAAATTTGAGATGTCAATGATGGGAGAAATGAATTTCTTTCTGGGTCTCCAAGTCAGGCAAACTGACTCCGGAATTTTCATTAATCAGTCCAAGTATGCGAGGGACTTGATTCAGAAATTTGGAGTTCAGTCCAGCAGAGTCTCACGCATTCCCATGAATACAAATGAGAAGCTGGATCCTGACAAAGAAGGAGTCTCAGTAAATCAGACTGAATATAGGGCACTGATGGGATCTTTATTATATCTGACTGCTAGTCGTCCTGACATCACTTATGCAGTTGGAGTTTGTGCAAGGTATCAGTCTGATCCAAAGAAGAGTCATCTAGAGAGTGCCAAAAAGATTCTGAAATACCTAAGAGGTACAGTCAACTTAGGACTTTGGTATCCCTCTGATGACAACCTAGAACTGACTGGCTACTCAGACGCTGATTATGGAGGCTGTAGACTTGATAGGAAATCAACTACAGGCACATGTCAGTTTCTAGGGAGTAAACTGATCTCTTGGTTTTCTAAAAAGCAAACCAGTGTTGCAACGTCTACTACTGAGGCTGAGTATATGGCGGCAGGCAGTTGTTGCTCTCAGATTCTTTGGCTGAAACAACAACTGAGAGACTACCAAGTTGAGGCCACTGAAGTCCCAATTTATTGTGACAATAATAGTGCCATTGCCATATCCCAAAACCCATTCTTACATACAAGGTGTAAGCATGTTGACATCAGGCATCACTTTATCAGAGATCATGTAGAGAAGAAGGACATCAGGATGGAGAGAGTCCCTACTGAAAAACAGAGAGCTGACATCCTGACTAAGGCT
>JAPKLY010004839.1:0-13675 GCA_026898435.1 Prunella vulgaris
AGGGAATTTCCAAAGGTCATCACCCGTCTCACCCTGCTAAAGTACTTGAGCTTTAGAGACACTCGAATAAAGACGATTCCCAGTTCCATAAAGAGCCTTTCTTACCTCGAAACCTTGGACCTTAAACAAACAGAGGTGGCAGAGCTTCCAAAAGAAATATCATATCTTCACAACCTCCATCACCTCTTTGTTTACAAGTACAGCGTGAGCAATTTTGTAGAGTTCGACTCCGTTCGAGGAGTTAAGCTCTATGAAGGGATAGGCAACCTAACAAATCTCCAGGAGTTGTCTCTTGTACACCTCGGCCGAAGGGGCAGCCGCATCCTACAAGTTATGCAAAACCTAACCCGACTTAGAAAGCTGGGTCTCATGGGGCTCCAGGGTAGACACGGCATAGACTTGTGTGCAGCTGTTGAGTCGATGGAGAGGCTGACAACCCTGGATTTACGGGCAGCCACAGAAGACGAGTTTCTTGAATTGGGAGAGATGAGAAATCCTCCAAACACTCTGCAGCGTCTCTACTTGAAAGGGCGCCTGAGAGAGTTTCCAGGGTGGATTTCCTCCCTCGATAATCTGCTAAGGATTGGCCTCGTGGGGTCTAAAATGGCAACGAGCCCATTGCAGGCTCTGGAGCGCCTTCCCCATCTAAAGGAGCTTCATCTGGTGGACTGTTGTACTGAGGACGAGCTGATTTTCAGTACTCGGGGATTTGAGAAGCTAAAGAGTATAGTGATTGAAGGCATGACCGAACTTCACACAATTTTTATACAGGCTGAAGCAATGCCTCTGCTTAATAAGATGTCGATTCGGAGATGCCCTCAAATGAAGGTGTGTCCACTGGGCTTGCAGCATCTGGCGGAGCTTAAAGAACTGACTCTGTATGGTATGGCGGAGGAGTTGGTGGGTCGACTTAGAATGAATGGTGAAGATCGTGAGTATGTTCGAGGCGATCTTGTCATTCATTCTTTCACACTGGACAACCGGAATCATTGGTCATTTGAGAACCTCTCTGCCTGGTTCCCAAACTGATCAGCTGCTTTCACTGTTTTTGCAACAACTGCTCTCATGTGGTGTCTGCTTTTTCATATCAGAAAATTGTACATGAGAGTGATTACTTGTGTTTCATTTGCATATTTTTTATTTAGGTATATATGAAAATTTGTAATTAGAAAAATGGCGATTAAATGTAACGTTGTAATGCACACTTTTCCTTTAAATTGCAAAGAAGGGTAAGTGTGCAAATACTCTAAAAATTGCACATTTATCTTTCTTTGTAATAAACCTAAAAAAAAAAATAACTGTCTCATTAATTTTTTTCATTACTGTATATTTTTCAAAAAAAAAAAAGATTTATTTTTGGCTTTGAGTTTATAAAATTTTATGACTTCGCTTCTCTTGGGTCATAATATTTACCCTTTTCACATTGCGCCATTGGGACGAAACAGTGGATTCATTCTTGGATGCGCAAATTGAGAATTGTAACTAAGAATGTAGTGGTGGGTTAGTAGATTTTCACCTTGGGATGAAAGATTGGTTAATTATTATTATATACTCCTTTGCTTAAATTTTATCTTCACACTTTATTATAGTTTTAGAATAGAGGAAGTATAAATTAGTCAGATAAAGTTCATTTAGATAATATGGCATAATTAAGGGTGGTTTAATTATTACATCAAATAAAAGTTAAAGGGTGTGTTTATGAGCCTGCATGACCCTAGACTGAGTAATTTAGCATTAAAAAAAAAAATTGGAGTTCTAAACTTTCTTGCTGAAAAAACAAACATTAATTGTCATGCATGTTTATTTAGTAAGTAATATAGTATATCAAACTGATTTCATGTATACCATCTGACATCCAGAAGACACACTTGCTATATATAGGTAGTGTTCAATCGGCTCAGATCGATAGCCGAACTTGTAGGTGCAGCATTGTCCTGCGGGGAAACTCTGTCGCCGTCTCCTCTCTTGTTTGTACAGCCAGCTGGGTAATCTGAAGAGCAGAAATAAGCTTCCTCACTCAACAACACTAGTTCCTTAATTAATCTTCCACAATGAATATGGATGTTTGGTTTTGTGTGTTAGTGAACTTCCCCTCCCTCGGCTACCATATCCCGCGCGTTTTCAAGGAAACCGCGAACCACATCCTGTGTCGACGCCTGCAATTAATTACATCCTTGTCAATGTTTACATTTCTTGTCTTGGGATGTAGACTTAATATCAAGAATCGTTCTACATGCAGATTATGTGTTTTTTTTACTTATCTAGGTTATCATAATTGACCAAATTTGTAAAAAAGTAAAAACTTATGGAATCAGATTGACTCTTAAATGAAATTTTTTTTGAAACAAAAATGCTTATTCATCCGAATTTAATAGGGTAAAATCGTTTTTCCCCTACAGGTACAGGTTGGCAGGTAAAAAAGATTTTATATATTTTATCAAATATTAACAGGTTTGTGTGTTTTCTTAAAAAATACCAAAATTATATTAAAAACAAAACATACCAAATCAAATTGACACAAAAAATACAAAATATCATACCAAAAGAACCAAATAAAAAGTGAAAATATACATATATCACACAAAATTTGAACAGTGACTAAATTATTGTACGATTTTTTTTTATTAAGTATGAAAGTTGAGAGAGATATGCAACATATATATATACGATATTTGATATAATATAGCTGGAGTCATGTGAGGAAAATTAAACACAATTCGGTCGAATTTTGTGCAACATAGGAAGAGGTAATTAGTGCTCATGGTGCGTGCGTCCACACCGTGCAGCCCATATTTTTAAGTGAAATCAAATTAGCTGCAGCCGTCAGAATATTATATATATATATATTTAAATTAAAAAATGTGGACCTTGAGAGTGGAGAGAGAGGTGTTGCAACCATGCATATTGCCAAATGCTGTGGCCAAACTCTCAGTGCAAATAAAGGAGAAATTAATCTCCCTCCCCCGGCCACCAGCAGTATCTTGTGTCTGCTGCTATAGTGCTTTATCCGTTTCTCCCCTTCCATTTTTCCTGATTTATTCGCCATCTTAATTATATTTTTTTCTCAACTCACATTTTATTTGTTGATTTAAATAGGAGGCTTTTATACAAGTTGAGGAAAAAGATATATATATATATATATGAAGAGTTTGATCTAATTAATCGTATTTATTTTATTATTATCCAAAAACTAACTTTGGCTTTAATTGGGTATATTAATGTTAATTTAATCTTGGCCTCTTCATATTCTTTTCGAATTCCAAAATATATATATATAGCTTAGGAGTGTTTATACGTTACAATGTTAATTGATACTCAATTGATTAAACTTAAAATATATATATATATATATATCAAGGCTCAGTTTAATTAGGGATGATATATATATAGTGGATGGGCTGAAGATGAAAAAAATATGAATCAGAGTAATTTGGTGAATATATAGTAAATATGTACTTGATTAGAGATAATGGATGTAATTTTATGACAAATCAAGATTCATTATATTATTTGATTATTGTTATAAGTTAGTGAAGTAATGATTGAATAATGTGATATTAAATGATATACAATTTTATGAGAAAAATTATATTTTTGCTTGGTCTCAACAACCACGGGGTCCACAATTTTGGCCCCATAACTTGCATTTTTTGTCCCAAAATTCATTTTTAAAGCAATTTTGGTTCCAACTTTAGTCAACCGTTTGCACTGTTGGTCACAAATATAAAATACGTAGTTTAATTTAATCCGCATTTGACGCATAAATTACCTTAAAATACCGTATTACTTGACTTTGGACGTCGTATCAATTTTATAATCCAATTGGCAACTGATCAACAGCTTAAGTCTGTTTGAGATGGCGGAGGAATTCATGGGTCGTCTCAGAATGGACAACGAAGATCGTGAGTGGGTTAATCACATTCCTATCGATCATTCATTCCACTTGAGCGCTCGATAATCTTTCTATTTGTTTGTAAGAATGGAGCTGCTTTACTTGTTGCAACATATCTGTTAGCTTGAATTTCTGTTGATGTATATTTTTCAGGAAAATTAATCAAATGTGCAATGTGCTCCCCTATACCAATATCTTGATGTGTGTTCCATAAATACTTGTGTATACGAAAATTAGGGGATGTAAACCAAATTTATCTTCTATCTTTTCACTTTTATTAAAATAGTCCTCTATTTATTTTTTTATTTTTTATTAATATGATCTATATCTTTTTATATTTTTCAATAATATCCTAATTGGTAAGAAAATGCCATCATTTTGGTCCTCCATTTATTTTATCTATTACTTTATTCTCTTATCATTTAAATCTCATCACTTAGGACTTAAACTGCGTGTTCTTTTATACTTAATTGTGGCCACTTGATGTTAAAAACATTGCTTCACATGCTTCATCCAAAAAAATAAGTGCACATGAAGATCACGTGACAAAATATTAAGTAGATATAGGACTAAATTGATAAAGCAGATAAATAAAGAAGAATTCCAAAAGATAAAAAGATAAATGAATTTGTTAAAAATTCCTAAAAAATAAATAGATTAATTAGCTTTTGTTTGAACGTGAAAAACCATATAATTCTAATGATGGAAATCAGCCAAAGAAAATCAAGATATTAGCTTTTGTTCAAAGAAAAAAACCATATACTGTAATTATTAATGGGAATCGGATTGACAAAGAGAGTCAAGAGTAGAACTCCAATGAACACCCAAAAGGATTAAAGATTTGTAAATTCAATAGTCAATCTTGATCTGCTTAAATTACACGTTTTGATATTGGTCCTGTGAATTTATAAAAGGATCAAAATCAAAATATTTTCAAATTTATAGAATCAATATCAAAATATATAATCCATATAAATTAAATTTAAAATCGTGACAAATTATAAAACTGCAAAAACTTTAATATCACCTCAGAAATTACAATACATTTAGCATAACTTGTATAGAGTGGACCACAACATTCCTAGAACTAGGGATGTTTAACGTGTTGCGGGCCTAAACGGTTCTAAATCTTAGCGGTTCATTCTTAACACACCATTAATATTTGGGATCTAACCCTAGCGGTCCGCGGCTAAACGGGCCACATTGGCTCATTATAAAAAAATTAAAATATAATATAAAATACAAAGTCATAATTATAATATTGTAATATTATTCAAACATCGTTCACAAATTCATGAAAATTATATCTAAACATAATCCATAAAAATTTGGGTCTTGGGCGACGTAAATCCTAACTGTAGAAGATGAAGAATATTACAATTCTAATGACTATTGACTAATCTAATAGATACTCACTCTGTCCCAGAGGAACTTGCAAGTTTTCCTTTTCGGGACGTCCCAGAGGAACTTGCAGACCCAAAAAAGGAAACTCTTTTATAAACTTCACACTCACAATATCTACATATTTACACAAAATACCATTACTTTTTCACTTTTTGAGTCCACATTACACTCAATCCAATTAACTTTTTCACTTTTTACATAAAATTTTACCAAATTAACCCTCAAAACACTATTTTTTTTACTTTATTCTACTTTCTTCTTAATTTGTGTGCCCCTCCTCCTTTGCAAATTGCTCTGGGACGGAGGGAGTATTTATTATGTTATGTTTTTTTAATTCTTAGTTAATGAAATTAATAAACCAGCTGGTGTTTACTTTCCAATTTATTATAAGTAATTTATATTTTACATACTTAAATTAAATTTTAATAGAAAATAGTATATGAAGTACTCTTTTCAATTTAAATATAATTAATTTAATAATTTTAAAAAATAACCGGGTCAGGTCGTGAAATCGGCGGGCTAGCTTGTTTAGCCCCCGGGCTAATCGATCCGGCCCAAAAAAACCCAATTTTGAACAGGCCGTGATATATTCGGATCTAACCCTGAAAATTACATGGTAAAACAAGTCGGCATGTCTGTCCGCGGTCCGTTTAACATCTTTACCTAGAACGTAGGATCAAAAATAAACCCAAGTAGGAGAAAATTGGTCCAATAACTTCTGGAAGACTTCAGCAAAACCATGAACAAAGTTTCCAGAAGCATTTTCTTTAGGCCAAGTTTATCGGTGACTATTCAGGATGGGTCGCAGCAAAAAGATAAAAAAAATCAAAAATGAAAATGGAAAAAAAAGGTTCATCGGCCCGTGCTGTGTCACAGCATACCTACTCAAATTTGGGGGGTCATTCAAAAGTTGACATGTCCCATCATTTTTTTGACACATGTCAACTTTTGATTGGTTACCCATATTTTATAAAAAAATATATTTTATCTTAAAAATTACTAATTAAAAAAAATAAAAAAATATATCAAAATTAGTATTTTTCATTCTTTATAAATAGAGACCATTCTTGCTATATTTTGGAGCACATTAGAAATCACTCTTTCTTTCCCATAATTTCTCTTCATCTCCAATGAAAAACCCAAATAATCCATATTTTCTCAATGGAAAATCCAAATAATCCATATTTTCTCAATTTCAAATGAATCAAGTTTTAATTTTAATTTTGTGTGGTAAATTTTTTTTTTCATGTTTATTAAAAATTATTAGTAAAAAAATATTTTTATTAATTAATGTTAATATAAAAAAAAATTGATAATATCACTGTTTTCAGAACCGGACCGAACCGGCCGGTTCAACCGGTAGAACCGGGAACCGGTCACGAAACCGGTCCGGTTACACCCAAAAAACCATTTTTACGGTTGAACCGGTCAAACCCGCTCAAAACCGGTCAGAACCGCTCAAAACCGGTTGAACCGGTCGAACCGGCTATTTTTAAAAAGAATATTAATATTTTTTTTTTACTTATTTTTGTTTGTCTTCTTAATCCTAATCAAATCAAAAATCAAAAACTTATTTTTCACAAAAAAAATTCTTAACAGGGAAGTATTAAAAAGAAATTAAAGAAAACCTACTTTGATTGAGTTATTTTGTCTGTTTTGTATTTTGTGTTGTTATTTTATGATTCTATTGTATTTATTTAATTTTATAAATGGATATTTATTTTATTTAACATAAAAAATATTAAAAAATAAGTATAAATTATTTTAACGGTTGAACCGTGAACCGGTGCCCTGTCCGGTTTGGTCACCGGTCCGGTTATGAAAACACTGGATAATATATAATAAATAAAAGAAAAGATAATGAAATAATATAATATTAATTAACCTAGATTGAATGGATGCTAATAAAAGTAAGATAAATAAATGTATTGTAGGTTGTATAGATGAATGAGAGACAAATAACATTTAATTGAGGGATTTGGGTTGGAGGGATTGCTGATAACCTTGGTCTTCGTCCCAAAACTGAACTAATACCAGTTAGAACTAGCACTGACACTGATGACAGCAACAACTTGCACCAAAGCTGTGTACGTGCACTGCAGTTGAATTGATGACTACTCTGGATTTAAAAGAAAAGATTCTAGAACCTAAGAAGGACCATTTAAAAGTTAGGATCATTCCGTTTCCTTCATAAATTGATTACGAAAATTAATCACAATATGTCTATTTTTGCATCCTGTAAATTAATTTCCTGTTTATTTTTGCGTTTGTACTTAATGGAACATCTTAGTTTAGCTAGAAGCAATAATTTTAATTCTTAAAAAGAACCACCCAAAAGATGGGGAATTAAGGCAGAAAAGCAACATATTATTATAAGTAAATCTTAATCTTATTTATTTAGGATCGTCTCCTTCCTGCCATAAGGAGTGATCTGCAAAACAAGGACTTCATTTAGATAGTTATTCATCAGTTAAGGTGACACACTAATACTTCACAACATTCAACTTCCTCGAAAATTTATAGGTACTGCATTCTCCGACTGGGAAAGTCTCGTTGCTTCTACTTCCATCGCCTCTCTTATTTCCATAGCCAGGGTAATCCCAGATATAGAAGAAGGCTTTCTCAATCAACACAAATCCAGCTTTTTCACCTAGATCCTCGACCCCCCAAGCCGAAAATGGATATGATGTTTTGTGGGTGATGTGCACTTCTCCTCTATCACTCACCATCTCATACGCGTTCCTCAGGAAACCACGAACAACTTCCTGGTGACGCCTGAAGTTTATTCATTACTTACTTAATGCTTATCTGTTTTAGTACATATACGTATGGTTAGAGAGATTGAACTTACATTATTTGAGATGAATTGTGTTCGGATGTAAAGAAACCAGCGTGTGGAAAATTGAAGACTATTCTGTCAAATTTCCTTTGGCTTAGGAGATGGTGGTAGCGCATGGTGGAAGCGTCCACATCATGCATCACACTGCACCCCTTCTCTTTAAGCAGAACCACATTGGCTGACGCACTCGGATGCTTTATTTCCAAGCAAACTGCATTTGGTTCTCCGAAAAAAAATAACAAATAAACATTAACATGTGAGAGAGAGATGTATGTATGTATATATGTATATATATATATATGTGTGTGTGTTAATAGGCGAATCAAATTTACATTCTGAATCGAGAGAGGTGGCAACCATGTTTGATGCATTGCCAAATGCTCGGGCCAGGCACGCAGCAAAGGAGAAATCACCCTCACCCACCAGCAGTATCCTATGCCTGCTGCTGTAATGCTTGATCCACTTCTCTGAATCATCTGTTAGCTCCATAGTTTTGTGCTCGATCCAACTCAATAGTTGTTTACTTCAGCCATATTTCTGTAAAGATCATGCAGGCTTTGATTTCCTGAGTAGGAATTTATAGGACTTGAATGAGAGATAGATGAAAAGTTAGATATAAATTTATTGATTAATGGTATTAATTAGGGTGCATTATCATCATCTAAAACTGCAGAACAATCAGTACAATGTCATTATTGCTGGTAATTCCATGAGTTTCTTATAATTAAAGTGTCATAAAATGAGGCAAAATAGAGGCAAATTCTTTTCCCAGATTTACAACCACTAGGTCCATCTTATTTTCATTCAGATTTCCTTTACAAAATAAGCAGCTGAATAGTTTCAAGTTTGATGCCCTATACAGAGCTCAGAATCATACGCGAGCTGCATATACCAAAAAAACAAGGTGAAACAGAACTCAGCATCTGCTTCAGTCGTTGAGACCTCGAAAACGCCCATACGGAGAAAATCTTGTAATGCCAATAAACCTAGCAGGGGCTCTCCTTTCACAGCACCCAGTTATATATCGAACACGAGCCCTTACACTTTCTTCAACACAATGATAAACATCACAAGTGGTAGTCCTTACAAGAGTTTTGACCAGACGACCACCATGCTTTCTAAGGCTCTCACTTGCATAATTGTGCAATGCTCGTGAAGCATTCACATCATAAACAGCTAAAGGAGTCACCGGAGGAGTTGGAATCATCTGAGAAGGTGGTAGCATGACGTCCAGCTTTGTTTGCTTGACCCCATTATCTAGAAAGACGGGAGTGCAAAGTTTAAACTTAAAGGTACTGCAAGCACCCAACGGAAATGGCTCATCAGATCTTGAACCAGATCCTCTTTTGTTGCAATAGCCTGGGTAGTCTTCAATCTTGAATTCATCTTGGCCCGTACAAACTAGTTGACTCTCTAGACCAAGATCCACGATTCCCCATTTGTCGAATGGTGCTTTGGTTTTGTGATTGATATGAATTTCACCATCAAGCCAAAGCATGCTTCTTGAGTTTGACAAAAATCCACGAACCAGATCCTTGTGCATCCTGTCCATAACATAGAAAGTACAAACGAAGCAAACATTGGCATTAAAAAGAAAAGGGATTTGAACACTATAGCAGTAGAAACATGCAGATGCGTTCGTGGATATGAAAAATTCCGAGTTAATATCAAATTATGTCATGTAATTTAAAGATGGATCCAATATAAATCTTTTTTCGTCCTAGTTTATCAATTTTAGTACTAGGATGTTAGATTTCAATCATAGAGGTGAGCGAATTTCGATCATTCAACTAAATTACTGATCACAGTACGTAAATTTATGTTAACTCATGAAATCCTATACACAAGAAAAACAAACAAATGCAGGGTAGTATATATCATTAATTCCAAGCTACTTTCTAGTTATAATCAATAAACCACACTTTTGACACCATCTTCGTGTTCTCCACTACGCTCCTACAAGACTAAATTTTATCTCCTTTTCCTGTGACACATGGAAATTTTTAACGATATCTTTTAAGATAAAAAGAAGAGGAAAATTCTACAATCAGGAAACCAGTTCATTATCACACTACCAAAACATTACTGTTCGCATTAAGCACAGAAAAGCTTACTTCTAACAGGGAAGGTTAACACTAACAAATACTACAATGTCTGGAGTTTATATAGTCATCCCAGCCAGATTTTGCATGAACAGAGGCTTACGTAATCATGTCCACATTGTCTTCCTTTCCATAGAAACCTGCATGAGGGAAGTTATAAATGATCCGGTGAAATTTCTTCAGGCCAAGTATAGGAATATTCTTCATTTGGGTCGCATCCACTCCAAGCAATACCGTCGCCCCCAACGATTTTAAATGATCTATATTTGCTCTTGCATTCTTGTATTTGTTGATCAATACATCTGATCCAATAGGAGTACTCATTGCGATGAAATGCAAATAGCAAACGGAAAACATGGCCGACGATACACAACCATGCAAAGTTACAACCAAATGGCTAGCATCAGCATAACAAACACATGGTGTTCACCATGATTTGTGTGATTTACACTCCCCTTGAAATTGAATAGATAATTCTACAAATGACTGGCATTTTTTGGTTTTATGATTATAGCAAAAGAGGGTTTAAATCTGATCTATGAGAAAATGTATTTGTGCGACATTGCATACGTGTGTGCATGTATAAGCATACATATTTTACTGACTGTATCGCGCGGGCAATATGGATTTTTAAACTCGATAACAGAGATTTAAAAATCCCTTCATTTGAAATTCATCCCCATATGACTATGAACAACCCTGTTTTTTTTTTTTTTTTTGAAAGGATGAACAACCCTATTTGACTATTCATCGCCATGGCTAAATCCCTGATTCCAATCAAAACCTCTCGATTACATTTTTTCCAGAGCAACAAAGCTATTTCACTTTCCATGATCATATAACCAATATTTTAAAAGAAACATGGTAAAGGAAACAAGCAATGCTTCATAAGCTAATGCCCTAAAATATCATATGAACAGATGATCAATAGGGAAAAGGAAAGAGAGAAAATACCATAAGAGTCGAGAGAAGAGGCAATGATGTTAGTTGCAGAGCCAAAAGCCATTCCCAGGCAGAGGGAAAAGGAGAAATCTCCATCGCCCACCAACAGTATACTATGGCGCGATGAGTAGTGCTTTATCCATCTCTCTTGAGCCCCATACATCATATTTCCCAGAAAGATATTGACGGGTTTCTCTACCATAGTATGCACAGGCATTTCTCTCCTTGAATAAGACATTGATGACGACATGTTTTCGGGATTTCTCTGTTGCAGAAAAATCATTTTGAATTTGAAAAGAAGATTCAGTTTTTCTCTCTTTTATTAACGAGGAAGGTGGTATTGGCCTATTGAGCCGAGTCGGGCTGGGTTAGGGCTTTACCCAGTGTGGCTTTAGCTTAGTTGAGAAGCGAGGCGTGCTTCCCATACTTGTACCCAAGGTTTGAAATTTCGGGAAATTTCGCCGAAATTTCGGAAATTTGAGGGTACCGATATGGAAATTCACTTGAACGATTATTTTTCCAAAATTTCGGTCAAATTTCGAGAAAATATCGGAAATTTCGGGAAATTTCGGTTACAACATCGACATCGGTCCAGGGTAATTCAAAATGTGCAGATTATCAAGAAATATCGTGGAAATTTCGGTAATTTATCGGTCAAAATTTCGGGAAATTTCGGGAATTTTTTTTTTTTTATGACTTAGTACCATTATTGCTTAGACCAAGATGGTCTTTCTTCTTTTACATTTGAGGCTCATAGGATATCATTTTGATATTAGTTGTGTAATATTCAATAATTATGAACAATTGTTGTATCGTTTTATATTTCTTACGTATGTTTTCTTGATATGATTGTTGTAAGATTCTCATTTTATTGAGATTTTAAGTTCAATTAATGTATTAAGACTATTGATAATATTGTCTAAAATTTCAAGTTAAATTTCCATCAGTTTAATGTAATTTCCGTGAATTTTCTATTTTTTACCGATATCAATATTTCCACCGATATATCCATAAATTCAGGGTATCGATATTTACATCGATACCGATATTTTCTTGTACCTTTATTTTTCCATGTTACTATAGGGAAAGTAAAATTTTCCGATTTACTAAAAACACGTGGGTCCCACTCAAGACATGATAGTGATATTTTCTCTCTCCCCATTATCCTTTCACACTCTCTCTGCCAATCACTCGGTCAGCCAATTACTCATTTTTTTTCTTTCTTTTTCTTACTTTCTTTCTAAAAATTATAGCACTCATTACTTTTTTTTCCTTCCAACAGCTATTGCACACTTGGGCAGCTTTCTCAAGTTTTTATTTATTCTCTAAAATTTGATTCAATCTTCTCGAATTTTTATAAAATTTATATGAATCTCACTAATTTATTTTACAGTAAAATAATTTAAAATTTATTTAGGGGGCGCTTGGTAAAAAAAAAATTCAATGGTAATCGGAATGAGATATACACATAGTAATTATTATGTAATGAGAATAAATGAAGTACATATCATTGTTTTTTCTCCTAAATAAGGTAATCATCACCCTCATTTGATTACCTCTATGTCACCTTATAATCATTATTCTCAATCAATCCTCCATACCACAACCAACAACATTCTTTTTTTGTCAATTTTTCCAAAATTGGAGCACAACATTAATGATGTAACCACTATAAGCATAAACTCTCATTCAACATATGTAAGGGTAAAGGAAGAAAATGAAAATTTTTTCCCATTACCATTGAAGAATTTAAAACAAACGCCCCCTTTGAGTAAAATTGAAAAAAAACATAAAAACAACAGAATATTCATAAGTACAAAAAAATTAACATAAAAGTTCAAATATTCATATCATAGTGCAAATGAAGAGATGTAAAAGTCAAATATTGATAACTATAGTTTAAATTCAAATTCAACAGAAGTTCAATTTTACAAAAGTTAAAAGGGTAAAATCTAAAAAAAAATACCCTTTACAATATAATACTTATAAGTGTCAAAAAAATAAGTAAAGTTCAAATTAAATAATTGTTAAGTTCAATTCAATTGTTTACAAGTTCAAATTGAATCTGGAATGTTGGGTTCACACTTTGGCACTTTTGGCATCACCACCACTTTAACACAGTGTCTAAAAAATAAGAAGAGAGAAAAAATTGGGGAGAGAGAGACACGGTGAAGGTACCATAGCCTATAGAGCCCTGGCCTTCTAGAAAAATGATATCAAATTTCAACAATATTCCACCCAAATTCAAATCAAATCTCGCATTTTCAATAACATTAAACAAAAAACAAATTTACATCACATGTGCAAGCTGTGAAAATAGATATATTAACACCATAGCCAACGATTCCTGGGAGCCACAATTAATAGCCAAAATAATAACACTTATGAATAACAATTACTCCCTTCATACCACTATACGTTTCTCACCTTCCTTTTTTGGATGTCCCACAATAAGTTTCTCATTCAATAAAATGCAACAACAATACTTCATATATT
>JAPKLY010004840.1:0-13671 GCA_026898435.1 Prunella vulgaris
ATCATTTTTTTATTTTGGTCTTATATTTTTAAATTTTAATTTTTTTTTCATGTAACTTATATTCATTATGTGAGCATTTTATTGCTTAGGAGACATAAAAGTAATGCGGCATTAATATTTTAGTTTACTTTTTATTAAATAAATCCACTAGAAACTGTGAAAATCTTAAAAAATACAATAGAAAATAAAATAAAAAAACAATAAATACCCCGTAAGGAGATAAAGAAGGTAACAGAAACTAGAACTCAAATGATACTCCACGTTTAATGGAATTCATAAAAAATTTGGGGCAAGTCGCTATCTTGAGAAATCAACTGAAGGGCTAAAAGTTAAAATAGAATATAAAGTTTTAAACAAGCCAACAGACTTTCATTAATATTTTACAAATTTCAAATATTTTGTTCAAATACAAAGAATGGGACAAGGTTTCTACATGATTCCAGAATTCCACCTACCATTTATCATACTTCACTTAAAAAAAAATTCAATTACTTCATTATTTGGACCATTACAAACTTCCCAAATTTAAACAACAATCTATATATTAAAGCCCAAGTTAAATGCACCCACAAGTGTATGGAGTACACACTTGTTAAATACCCATAAACTTTTCCACACATTGCCCTTTTAGAAAAAAACAACTAAATCGTCCCTAAAATGAAAACCTCTAAAACGTGCAGTCGTGCACCCACCAAACAAGAAAGGCCTCGTAATTTTTTTCTTGAAATTGACGCCATCATCGTCCTCGATTGAGTTACCGTCAACAATTTTGAATATATCTTCACTAGTGCACTTAAATGTGTGAGACAACCAGCTTTCCAAAACATATATGCTCCCAATCTCCAAAGATTGAATCGTTGGGGCTTTTCTCAAATCGATTTGAAGAACAAATTCATTGTCACTTGTCACTCTCTACGACTGCTAACTCTGTCCAAGAACAAATTAGCATCCATTCAAAAGTCCAAATATTGCAACTTCATCTTCTAAAAAAATAACCTCCATAGCTGGAAATGGTCTTAATAAAGAATTTGCTCGAGTAGCAAATAAGCTAGGGGGTATACTAGCACGGAGAAATATCAAACTAGTACACGGAGGAGGTACACTTGGTCTGGTAGGTAATGTTGCCTTGGTAGCATCTTGGGGAGGGTCTGAGGTTCAGGGAGTCGTTCACACAGGTATAAAAAGATTTAATCCTACTACAATTGGTGAGGAAATACAGATTTCATCCTTAATGGACAGAATGTCAAAATTGATAGAAATCTCTGATGCATTCATAGCCCTTCCAGGTGGTATTCTTACTTTGGAAGAAATATTTAACATTGTATGTTGGTCATGTTTAAGTATTCATTCAAAACATGTGGGACTACTGAATATTAATGTTTATTATGATGGGTTACTAACTTTTTTGGATCATGTGAAGCAACAAGGTTTTATTGAAGAATCAGTACGTCAACTCTTTACAGCAGATTCAGAATTCAGAACAATTAATAGAAAAACTCGATGCCTGTGAGATTAAAAGTTGCCCAATTACGTCTCAGGTAAACTGGTTAGGAACTCGACCCAGAAAAAGTCAGGATGATTTAGATTTACATTTGTAAAAACAAACAAAAAATTAGAAAAAAAAAGAAAAAAAATTTGTGATTTAGATTTACATCTGTTTGCGTATTTCAGGTTTATTGCTACAAATTTCTCTATGGAATCAAGTAATCTCTTCTATTTTACAATTTCATATACTCATCATTGAGGACCATGTGTTGTTTAAATTGGGGGGTGGGGATTAGTTGAGTTCTTTTTTTAAAAACCAAAAAAAAAATTAAAAATTAAAAAAAAATACTACAAAAATGGCAGGGTAAAGGAGGTAAGAAAATTCACCTTTTCTTTGTACCCTTGAGACGCATCACAACCATGACTTTTTAAATTTACCAACTTCTTAATTTTAATATATGTTATTTAACAAACTTGATACATTTTTTTTTTTTGCTATTTTGGTTAAGTACTTTCTAATAGTTGTTTATAAGTCATCCTCATTTTACACACACACAGTGACAAAAGATTATGGACTATAATTGAATAATTCTACTAATTTTTCTATTTTACAAATGGTTGCAATTGATTGTTAAAAAAAATTATTTTAACAAGATTTACATTAGAAAACTGCAACTTTTGTTTAGTGGATATGAACCTACCCTGTGAGAATTTGTGCCTAAATAGTATGTTTGAGCATTATTTTATGCGAGATACTTTGTCATGAATTATGTTCTTCAAAACTTGTTTTGAATCTGTATCAGTCACTCTGTATGCATACATAAGAATGATGAAGACAATTAAGACTTACCTTTCTTTTCCAATAAAACCTACCGAAATTTTCAATGCCTTAGTAAACCCCTTTGTGCCTAAATAAAACCTTTTCTTTTACCACAAAATCATAATTATCCTTTCTCAAAGTGTGCATAAGGTGAATTATTCCTGTGAAGGTGTAAAAAAAAAGAAAAAAAAGGAGAAAATCAAAAAAAAGAGAAAAAAAAAAGAAAAAAATGATATTTTTCGGAATAATGATAAGGACGGCGAAGCACAATATTGAAGATATTTAAAGATGCGAATCAAAGCCTAAATATAATTCTTCCTACATTTGGTTGCAGACCACTTTGAGTCAAAATCCAGAGCCAATTTTATTCATAACTTCACCCTAAGCCTCATTACAACCAAATAAAGTCCTTCTAACTTATGTTGCATGCATTTTTGATTGACTGGCGGATGTATAACCAAACCTATGATAGAAATATTCACGATATAGAGTCTGAGCGTAAACACTAACCACATTGAGAGATGTAAGGCGTGTGAAATCCACTAGTAAAAGCTGTTTATTCTAATAAATATCTTGTTAAAAACAAAAAATATATATATTCATCATGAAAGTTGTTACCCATAGTAAAATATCAAGATAATAGAATTATGACGTGAACTCCATACCTTTTGGTCACTTAACTTGAGCACAATAGAGGATGACTATCAAACTATCTATTTAGATTGTATTGATCATAAAATAGTTTTAAAATGCAATGGTTTGTTAATTTAGATATATTATAACAAAGAATTGGTAAGATGCAAATAAAAGCATCATCACAAAATTATGTTACGCTTTCATCACTAGGGACTAGTAATGTGCTGGTTGGGGAGTGTGATTAGCGTTTAAATATGCATATATTTTATCTATTTTGTGTATTATTTTGTGTACTATAATATATTGTGTAGCGTATTTATATATAACTTCACACTTTCTAATTAGTTATAAGTATTTATGTTTTCTATATAAATAAGAGACGTATGTATAACTCAACCTGACCATTATGTCTATTGTTTATTGTTGAGGTCTTAAGTGGAGTTATACTTATCCAAATTTTATGATATTGAACACCTAAGATAATGTACTAAATACTTAAGACATTTTAGTGATCCAATTTTACAAGTTTGGAATGTAATTATACTCAAAAGTGAAGACTCCATTTCTGTCCAAACATTGGACTCAAAACAAATTTTCGTATTTCTGCAATATCTGGAGCCTCACTAATCCAATTGAACCAATTCCAGTTGTATTTGATCAGTAATTAGTTTCTCTAAAACTTGTCTTCAGGGCTCAAGTGTCAAAAGTTCCGTCTTCAATGGTCAAAATGACAATCAATGTAAGGGCTCCAGAATTCTGCCATCTCAGAACACATGTTGGGAAACAATTCAGCACAATTCACACAAAAGTCCAATTTACACAAGACAAAATCCATTGGTTAGCCAAGAAATTCATCAAGACACAGTAAAAATATTAAAGGAGTTGATTTTGTGCAAGCTGAGATATCTGCTTTTCAAGAGACCACAATAAATACGCGTATAAAAACAATCCAGATCACAAAGATCAATACAAGTAGTTCCCCCTTAGAACTAGGTTCACTCAGATTCCTATTTTAACAAGAGATTAACTACCCTATTCACTCAGAATACAACTCACAAAGAGTTAAAAACCTCACAAAGAGATATCTACACTAAGTAGAAATAATAAAAACAGGTGAGGGAACAACAATAAAAGGTGTGATTCTTTCTAAGAAAATCCTAACCAACTATCCTATGAATCACACAGAAAATAAAATCTCTCTCTCTGAAAATTTGTTGGTTGTAGCTTTGCTTAGGCTGAATGCTTGTATGCGCAAGGTTGGTGTTGTTGCTTTCTCTTAGAACATCTTCTATTTATAGATTGAGTGGTGTGACTTATCCTGTTGGTCCCTTAAAGTGGTCAAGGTCTAGAGGGGGGGGGTGAATAGACCTTGAGTCCAAAAACAGATTTTTCAAACTTTTCAAAAGGATGGATTCTAGAACCTTACAGTAGCCTTTTTGAAGTTTAAAATAACAAGTCTACAAGAGTTTTAAAACTGGACCACAAAGATTTACAGCTGTGGACTTAGAGAAGTTTGCAGCTGCAGAGTTTAAAAACTTGCAAAATAAACAATCACTTGTAGACAAGAATATCAGAGGAGTTCTCACAATTAAAATTGTATTGAGAATACTCTAATGTGCAGCGGAATATAGTGAGTGTTAATGAAAAACAATATAAACTAAACTTAACAGTTGAGTTACTTATGAAAGTCTACAGTTGTAGAGTCTGTTTTTCTTTGTGATGAACACAAAATTTTTATGCACAACAGGTTTTAAAACAATGATGAATGTAACAAGTAATTTAAATATGCAGGACATGAGTATAAAGAGAAGAAAGTAAATAGACCAGGTTTATAGTGGTTCAGTGTCTATAAAAAGACCACCTACATCCACTGTTACACCACTCAGGTGCCAAATTCACTAAGAAGTGATCACAAAGATCAATACAAGTAGTTCTCCCTTAGAACTAAGTTCACTCAGATTCCTATTCCAAAAAGAGACAAACTACC
This sequence comes from Prunella vulgaris, assembly GCA_026898435.1. Classification (NCBI taxonomy): domain Eukaryota; kingdom Viridiplantae; phylum Streptophyta; class Magnoliopsida; order Lamiales; family Lamiaceae; genus Prunella; species Prunella vulgaris. The sequence continues at coordinate 4,929 of JAPKLY010004840.1, forward strand.
CTATTCACTTAGAATATAACTCACAAAGAGTTTTTCAAACCTCACAAAGAGATATCTACACTAAGTAGAAATATAAAATGGGTGAGGGAACAACAACAAAAGATGTGATTCTTACTAAGAAAATCCTAGCCAACTATCCTATGAATCACAAAGATTAAAACGAGTAAAACTCTTCTCAGAATATTGTTGGCTGTAGACTTGCTTAGGTTGAATGCTTGAATGCTCAGGGTTGTTGTTGTTGCTTTCTCTGAGGACTTCTTCTATTTATAGATTGAGTGGAGTATCTTATCCGTTGCAAATTTCAAATTTGAAATTCATATAAGGCTCCTCTCTCTCCATTGGCATGTGTGAGGTGGTCCTCATCCTTCACACAGGATAGTACTGATTGTACTATGTCCTTTTCTTCAGAATTCTGGCCTTCTTGTAACTAATCTTCATTAAGCTCCAGAATTAACAAAAAATCTCCACTTTAAGTACAGTTTAGTGAGTGCTTGAGAGCTACACTAATAGTGCTTAAAGGTCTTCATTATCTTTAATTAATCTTTGACTAGCACCATCTCTTCAAACGGTTCTTTGCAGGTGTAGAGTTTTCAACCTTTCAGCTGTAGAGTCATGTCAATATCAAAAATTGGCTGCAGAGAGACCTTACAGTTGTAGGATCATGTCTGGCTGTAGATTGATTAAATACACAACTGCAGACTTCACTTACAACTATATGTTTCAAACACCAATTTCCTTAAAACAAGTGTTAGATCAAAATATCAATATAAACACATTATTTTGCATACATCAAAATCTAAACCAAGGAACTGACATATCCGTTGGGAAATTCAAATTTGAATTTAGGATAAGGCTCCTCTCTCTCCATTTACATGTGTGAAGTGGTCATCGTCCTTCTCACAGGATAGTACTGATTGTACTATGGTTTTTTTCTTCAGAATTCTGGCTGTCTTCAAACTAATCTCCGTTATCCTCCAGATTTCTTGGAAATAACCTCCTCTTAAGTACTTTTTAGTGAGTGCATGAAAGCTACACTAATTGTGCTTAAGGGTCTTCATAATCTTTAATTAATCTCTGGCTTGTACTCTCTCTTTTCAAACGGTCTTCTCAACTGTAGGGTTTTCAACCTTGCAGCTGCAGAGTCCTGAAAATACAAAATCGGCTGTAGAGAAACATTACAGCTGTAGAGTCATGTCTGGCTGTAGAGTGATCAAGTATACAGCTGCAGATTTCACTTACAACTATAACTTTCAAAAACCAATTTCCTTAGAACAAGTGTTAGATTAAATTTACCATATAAACATATGTTTTGCACACATCAAAATCTAGGCCAATGTACTCAATAATTTTCCCCTATTTTGATGTTGGCAAAACACATCATCAAAACAATAAACAAACAACAAAAGCAATAAGATATTGCTTAACAAAGCAACAGAGAACAAAACTAAAACACATAAGCAACGAAAAAGATAAAACAACAAGAAGAGGAGCAGCATAAATAAAAAGGTTCAAGGTACAGCTTACAAAACACAATTAGACTAAAAACTAAGTAGTTTTAGTGTCTAATCTACTGAATCTTCATCTCCTCCTGTGCTTGGGATCAGCATCTTCCTCATCTTCATCAACTGATTCATTCTGAGGTTTGAATATTCCTTTTTCTGTCAGCTTCATATTCTCCTCATCTTCTTCAATGTACCTCATCAACATCATTAACTCATAGTTTTAGAATTCTTCCTGTTCTTTTCTTGAACTGAATGTGCTCTTTGTTGAGGGGGTTCTCTTCTTCTTATCAAATGAGCATTGTCTCCTTTATAGAGAGTCCCATCGGCTTTCAAATCCTTGGACTTTTGATACCTATCTGTCTTGAATTTGATCTTCTTTATCATAGTGTGCCTGTTACAAATACTCAGAAATTCTTCCCAGAGTAGTTCAGACTTCATTACTTTATCCTTTTCTTCTTTCTCTTCTTCTTTTTCTTCTGGAAAAATCTGACTAATAGGTTGTACATTTAGAACTATAGAGATCACCCAATTCTCTTTTTCCTTCTCTTGCCTTTCTTTCTTCCTTTCTCTAGATTCTTGGACTGTCTTTTCCCAATAACCAGCAAAATGACTTGTTCGTATTTTCTAGTCAAAATCAACTAGCTAATCCACCCTCAAGTGTAAGGGATCGTGGTAGTATCAAAGATAGTAAACGACCAAGTAGTATCATCTACGGGAAGTGTTAGTGCAATGAGCCCCTAATCCTATGTGTTGTCATGCTTATATAGTCACGAGCAAGGGCTTATATTCTTTTTTGGATTTTAAACTAAGCAACAAAAATCAACAATGAACTTAACACTTAAAAGATAACAACTAACTCAAGAAATTCATATGAGAGAAGATATGCTTTAGGGTTTATCCACCTAGTGATACTAAGGGCACCGTTTATGAATTACCTATGTCTCTACTTGAATGTCTAGGGGAAATTACTCAAGATTCACAATGAATTCGGTAGAATAAATGCTAGGAAGAGAAACCGTTCCCCTTCGGGTAATATAGCCTCTCAATGAGGTGTTCCCAAACCAGATTCTAAGGCTACCTTCCTAATACCCTCACTTTCCGGTTCCTAATTTAAGCTCAATTGTCTAATTATGGGTGTTCTACTACCTCTTACCCTCTCTCGAACGCATAAGAGGCACAATTAAAGCATATAATTAATTTTCAAACCGCAAATATGCACCAATTTAGCCCACTCAACCCTAGTAATATTGCAAGCATAAATTCACACATACATTAGACAAGAAAATTAATTACAACTCAATAAAACCCATAATTATAAAAATCATCCAAGAGATACATAAATAAACTCATAAACAACACCTTCTTAATAATCACATGGTTTCAAAATCCCCAAAGCACAAATAAAATTAGCCCATAATAATATTAATAGAACTCATAACATTGATCATCAAAATATCCATAAACATTTAAAATAGTAACTAAATAAATAGAGTAAAGGGTAGAATTCACCTATCAAAGATGATTACACTTGATTGAATGATGAAAAGACCAATATCTTGCAAGAAAATTAAGAACACCTAATACTATGTGAATGTGTGTGTAAAAAGCTGCCGATAATTGCTATCCAAGAAAGTAGGAAAATATCGTGTGTTGTGATAGCCATCCCCTAATCTGAAGTGCTGCTTCCTTTTATACTTTGCAAAATGGGCTGCACTTCAACGGGATTCAGAATTAATAAGAAAAATGGGCCTCAAAGCCCAAACTTAATTTCTAACCTTTTACCTTTGCACGGTTTGCAGGTATGCACGGGTTAGAGTCATAAGGCTGACCCATGCATAATTCTTCGAATTATCTTGTTGGAGCAACCTTCTTCAGCATGGGTCGTGCTTAACCCCTAACCCGTGCTCGTACAAAAATAAAATCCACAAGCACGGTTTGAATTTTTAAGCACGGGTCGAGATGGAGGAAGGAAAGCACGGGTTGCACCAACATGAGAAAAACGTGTTTTACCTTTGGCAATTTCTACAGTATTTTTGCGATTTCTTCTCACTCTCATCTTCTTCGGACAAATCGGTCAACTGTGGAATGTGGTGGTTGGGGAAAATTTCCGGCGAGTGGATTTGGGTGTTGGACGGCTGGGAACTTCCTCGGCGTGAGCTCCTGAGGGACGAACAGAGGTAGACGACACTTCTTTTCCGGCGGAAGGCGACTAATTTCAGAGGTTATGGGCGGTTGCCTTTGACAATGGTTCGCGATTCCGGAAAAGAAGATGGAGTTCTTCTTCAATTTCCGGCAAAAGCTTGAGCAAGCAGAGGTGGAGATAATCAGATTCCGATGCAGCAGTTTCCTCTCTCTCCGGCGAACTGGGCATGGCGTGAAGCTTCAGGTGTTGATGATGGTAGTTGTGCTGTGAGAGAGTTTGAGGCTAAAGGAGGTTGCAGGTTGTGCTCTTCCATTTCGCCGACATGTGGGAAGTTCCAATGTTGAAGATGTCAAGATTGTGGTCCAGTGATGGCCACGTTTTCTTTGCCTCATTTCTTGGTCAAACTAGATCCTGCATTCAATTTAAATTAAGAGTGGGCCTTTTAGTATGTTGGACTTTCATTCAATTCATCTCAATCAACTAAGGACTCATTTGGTTCGCAAGATAAAAATATCTATCCGCCAAAAATATGCATGTTTTTTGGCGGATAGATAGTTTTATCTTACGAACCAAATGAGCCCTAGCTAACTAATTTCATTTGAACCTCAATTAACTACACGCACAGTAATAGTCTTTTAATTCCAAGAATGACTTCAACAATTTAAGAATCACAAGACCAACATAATTAGGCCCGAAATAATTTCCTAGAAATTGGGCCTTCTAAATTAATTAAATGAATATGAAGATTATAATTGAGCCCAAATCAATTTTATAACAAAATATCAACACAAATAATATTTTTACAAATAAGCTCATTGATCACATTTAGTATAAACAATTGCAAGAAATCCACTCAAAATAGCCAATTAAACACAATAATTTCGAGCAATCTTCACACTTATCACAGAACCTAGTTGTGAGTGATGCATCTTTATAGCAGGTTGCTTGACAGCTGTAGATTTGGGCAAGTTAATGATTTTTCCCTGTGAGTTCTTCTTCCTCTTTTCATTCTCAGTTTCAGACTGTTCAGTCAATCTTTTTGAAAGATCTTTAGACTTTGCAGCTTCAAAGTCTTTGGACATAGCTTCACTAAATCCTTTTATCTTCTCCAGGATTTGTTCTGACTTCTTATCACCTTCTCTCAGTTCTTTCTCTATTTGACTATTTTCCCCCTTTTTGCCAACATCAAGATGTGACAAAATGGTTGAAAGTTTCTTCATTAAATCCTCCTTCAAGCTTTTGTTTTCAGATATCAAACACATCCTTCTTCATTCCTTGAACTTCAAGCTTTAGTTTGAATGAGTCATCCTATATTGTATTCACTGATGAGTTGAGATCTGTCAAGTTTCTGGAATTTTTCATGGAATCAGACCTTATTTCTTCATTCTGTTTCATCAGTCCTTCAATGACCTTTTTGAATCCTTCTTGCATTGTTTTCCTTTCCAGTATACCTTTTTCTTCAATCTTTTTCACAACATCTTCAACTCCTTTCTTCACTTTTTGAGAAATGATGGTTTCAGGGATTATCTTTACTTGTTCCAATATTGCAGCTTCAATCCCTTTCAGTGTATCCTCAAAACCTTGAAGTTTTGATACCACTTCCTTAGGAGTCAACTTTGGAAGTGAGTTACTGTCTTCTTTTTCAGATTCAGCCTCTCTAATCATCAACTCTTTCCCATTTTCAGTTTTTCCAACTTTTTGAGATTTTCCATGTGCTAACTCTACAGCTGTAGAGTCTTCAGTTGTAGCCTTTCTCTTGCTGGAAGTTAGACGAACTTCAATTCTATCCGTGGAGAAATCAGCCATGTAATCATCAATAATCTCTCTTTCCAAGGCTGATAAACTCTGCAGAGGAGGTGTTCCTTATTGATATATCTCCTCTAATGTGAACATTGCAGGTGGGGGTTGGTTGAATATGCTTGTGCAGGCACAACTCCAATGCTTGACGGATAGGCACAGTAACAGGGACCGAAGGCCAGACTGGTGCCAACAGTTCATGGCTTGCGGCTTTTACCCATAAAGGTATAGGATTAGATAAATCCTTTGCACTCTCATCAATCACTTTTGATGTATCTTCAATGATTTGCTCATCAGCTTGAGCCTCTTGAGTAGGTGGAATTTCAACACTGATAATTTGAGCCTGAGCACCACCCATTGGTGCATCATCATCATTTCCTTCATCATCATCAGGCTTGTCCTTAGGTTCTTTGCAAGGTGAAACAGCCTTCTCTGCCTCTTTCTCTTTCTCAGAGTCAGGTTGTTCAAGAACCATTCCTTCAGCATTCACAATTGGATCTGCAGCACTAGCTCCTGCAGATTCCAACAAAATTGCTCCTTCAGCCAAAGTAGTTAAGCCCTCTGCTTCAACTACTTGATGACTTCCTTCACCAATTCTCTGTGGTATTTCCTCTTCACTTTCTGAGCTGACTACCTCATAGTTAGCTTCAGGAAACTCAGCATCTAGATCATGTTCAGATCCCATTGCAACTCTTAAAGCTGCAGCTGCTGACTTGGTAATCTTTTGCATCTCTGAAACTTCAGCAACTACTTTCTTTCCTTTTCCTTTATTTTTCTTTAGTTTCTCAGCAAAAAATCATCAAAGAAATTTGGCCTCATCAATTCATTTACATCATCACAATTTGTCCAGTCAACAACCCACTGGAACAAATTCTTCTCTTCAACTGTCAACTTTTCAAGTTCTTCCCTTACAAGCTTCCAGTCATCAAATCTCTGTCTTTCCTCTTCAAACCCATCAACTCTTTCAACTGGAACAACAGAGAGTTATTCAGTTTGCACTTCAGGAACTTCAATGGTTTGAATTTCATGAACTTCTTCATCAGGTTGTACATTTGCCAAGTCTAGAGCTGTAGACTTGTCACTTTCTTCATCTGTAGCTCTCCTTGAGTGATATTTCTTTGCTCTTCTTTCTCTATCAACTTCATCTTCAGATTCACTAGCTTCATCAACTAGAAGTAGTTTCCTTTTAACATCTTTCTTCTTCCTCTCATAATGCTTAAGAGGACTTGCAACTGTAGTCTTCTTTCCTTCAGATTTGTTCTTCTTTCTCTTCTTAGATTTAGGAGCATCCACAGCTCCTCTCTTAAAGTTGGCTTTTCCAATAATACGATGAACAAGGATAGGTTGTCCATTATGACCATTAAACAAAAAAAATCCTACCTCTTTTAGAATATAATTCAAAAATAGGCCAAAATCTTTGTTCTTGCCAGCTTTCACCACATCATTACCAATATTTCTAAGCAATAATTCACCAATATCAATATAACTTCTTTATCAATTGCTATCATTAAATCCCACATAAGTATAGTGCCAGTATCATGAGCTCCAGTTCTACATAAAAGACATTTATCTATAGCTTCATAAAGATATACATACTCAACTGCAAGGTCATTTTTCTTGAATGTCCTCTTCCAATTCTCAGGAAACGGCTTCTTTGCAGTGAACTTCCTCCAGTATCTTTTGTCTTCATCAGAAAAATTGAGGTTGTCATGAGAATAACCTTCATTCCTCAAGAGTAATGCTCTGCAAATATCTTCAGCAGTGATACTAACACTTCTTCCTTGCATCTTCACAGAAAGTGTCTTTCTCTCCACGTTTGCGTCAGCATTCTTGTAAAACTCATGGACTATCTTATCATCATAAGCTCTGGGGATATGAGTAAGACAATAATGTATTCCTTAATTCACAATATGTCTAACTACACTTTCCATCGCATCAGTAGGGTGTTTCTTTTGGATTTTCTCAAAGTCGAACAGGGCACCAAAAATTATTTTCATTGCCATGATGGTTGGTTCCAGAAGGTGAGGGATAGGGAGTGTTTTTGTTTCAGGGAGGGTTCGAATGAGTAAATAAGGATAGAAAAGTATGAAGAATCCTTTAAATACCTTTCCTTAAAAAAACATTCAAGACAGAAAGGGTAAATCTGTCTTTTTGACCTAAAATTTATGAGTTTTTAAATTTCGAACCAAAACTTATAATTAAGTCTATCCAAAATATAACTCACGTAGAATTTAAATCTATTTAAAATGTTACACAAATTCAAACATTTTATTAATTAAAATGCTGAATAAATCCAAAATGTCTATCACTAGGTACTGACGTTTCTGAATTTGTAGTGCTCCATTTAATTTTAAGAATTGTACAAAGTATTGTAAATTCTCTAAGTTTGCAGTTGACATGTTTAGAATATGGAAGTCTACATTTGTAAGGAATATGCAGTTCAGTGCCAAGTCTACAGCTGTAGAGTTAACAACTCTGCAGTTGAATGACTTTGCAGCTGCAAATTTTCTTTTTCAATGAGTTTCCAATTTTCTAAGTTTGTCTTTGCAATTTAGTGAATTTCACAGAATAATTTCACAATTCTAACATTCCCAAATTACCTCTCAAGATTGAAAATCTTGATTCACACAAAGGTTTAGTTAAAATATCAGCAAGATTCAAATCAGTATGAATCTTTATCAATTTCACATCCTTTCTTTCAACATGATCTCTTATGAAATGATATCTTACATCTATGTGTTTTGATCTATAGTGTAAAACTGGATTCTGTGTAATAGCAATTGCACTTATATTGTCACAGAATATGGTATGTTCTCTTGCATCAATCCCATAGTCTTGTAATAGATATTGCATCCATAAGATTTGTGCAGAACAGCTTCCAGCAGCAATGTACTCTGCCTCAGCTGTAGAGAGGGCAATAGAATTTTGCTTCTTACTGTGCCATGCTACCAATCTTTCACCTAGGAATTGACAAATCCCACTAGTACTCTTTCTATCAATCTTGCATCCTGCAAAATCTTAGTCAGTGTAACCAATGAGCTCAATTCCTCCTTCTTTAGGATACCATAATCCTAGATTTTTTGTGGATTTAACATATTTGATGATTTTCTTTACAACATTCAAGTGTGATTCCTTAAGATTAACCTGAAATCTAGCACATACACCTAATGCAAACTTGATATCAGGTCTGCTAGCTGTAAGGTATAGCAATGATCCAATTAACCTCCTATATTTGGTTACATCAATACTTTTGCCATTCTCATCTTTGTCAAGACTCACAGAAGGTGTCATAGGTATATTG
>JAPKLY010004841.1:0-13667 GCA_026898435.1 Prunella vulgaris
ATAGAAAATTTTTCAGAGGGGGAGGAGACATATATATGTGCATAAATTAGAAGCAAAGCATAAAATATATAAAAGCAGGAAAGGGTAGAGTATAGTAATCCCATAGTCAAAAGAGCACATACGTTCTAAGAAACGATAAAGGGCACGCAGGCCCATAATAGAAAATAAGTGTTTTCAAGAACCAAAAGAAGAGACAGAACAATGACATTAAGTCAAGCTTTGTCACCATCGCCAACACCGGGCCCAGAAGAGGGGATATTGGAAGTAGCAGTGGGATTGGAACTAGAAGAACCGCAGAGGTCATAGAGCAGCGGACTCCAAGGAGGTAGAGCAGGATCGAAAGGGCTGGAGTCAGTTAGTAGAAGGGAAGATTTCTTCATGACAGGAATAAACCAGGGGGCATCAACAGGAGCATCGGGGTCACCCTTGAAGTATGGAGAAGGAGTGACATCATCCTTGATTCGGGAAATGTCGAGCTTTTCTGAAAAGCCTCTCTCTTGAGCTTGCTTAACAGCAGATTTAAAGCCAAAACGAATGAAATGACTAGTGTGGGGAACAATATGCTCGAGGAATAAGGTGCTATGATGGTAAGCATCCAATAAACCCTCATGCATCTCTTTAAGAAAGCTCTGCCTAGCAGCAGTATGAAGAATCATTCGACGGCAAGAATCCACACCCCGATTAAAGCCCTGAGCATCCGCCTCTGCTGATTGAACCTTCAGGGCCGCCAGTTGAGCCTCTGTGCTCGCCAGTTTTCCTTCCAAATCCTGAATTTGGGCGTTCTTATCCGCATTATGGCCATAGGCTTGAGTCAGTTCACGGGGAGTCTTGAGAAGCTCCTGGTCCTTGCGGTCCAGTTCCTTGCGCAAAAGATCCAAATCAGAGGATCCTTCACTGCCCAGGAGGCGAGCTTGGAAAGCCAGAAATTATACATAGAAGGGAAAACACATAAATCATCCCGATAGGAAAAAGAGAGAGAAACGAAAAAAAAAAAGAGCCATGAGTACCTTGGCCAGTTTCGTATACGTGGCAGTCCGGAGATGATCAGGAGGCAAGTCAGAGGGATCGGCCACAGGGAAAGGAGGCTTGATTCCTTTGAAGAAACAAAGCACAGCTTCTTCCTCAGAAGCCGAGGGCGAATCAACAGCAGGAATTTCAGAGGAAATGTCTTCTTGAACCCCAGCACGAGAAGCTTGGCGGGTCGATTGACGAGTGCGTTTGGCGGGACCTTTAAGGGGAGCTGTGGAGGAGGAAGCCCTCTTGCTTTTGCCTTAAGGCCTGACAGCAGCCCCATCCTCTTTCTCTAACTTAACGATAGGGGAAGTAGGAGCAGAGACAGTAAGAGGAACAGCTTGAGTCCCCTCAGTGGCACCTCCGGGATCAATCTCTTTCGAACCTGCTAGTTGAGCGATAGGAGTGATATCCAACACCTCGTCATCCTCCAGCAAGAGGACATTCTTCCAGTCCATATCTGTGAAATAAGAAAGAAATCAGAACGCAGCAATGAGAAGAACAAAGATCACCAAAAGAAAGAAAAATGGCACATATGTATATACCATTAGTATTGGTAGGAATAGACTGATGGGAAGTAAACCCAAAATGATACAGGGCATAGCTTTCACGCAAAAGCCCAAAAATCCTAGGATAGCCATTCTTAGAAACAACGTGGTTCAAGCGAATCATAACCCTCTGGCCGGCTTGGGGAATTACCTCATCAAGAGGTTTGATAGTATGAGTAGATTTCGGTGCTTTGTATTGCCACCGTTCACAAGAGAAGGGCCAATTACCAGAGCGGGGAGTTACCACAAAGTAATACTCCCACCAGTTACCATCAATACTAGGTGGCTTGCCCACGAAATGTGCCAAGCCCTGACTCCTTGAACTAAAATAGTAGAATTCATCCCTTTTCTTAAGGTCGGGTTGACATGAAAAATATCCGTAGTAGGATTCCCCCCATTGACTTTCCAGATAAAGTAAAAGGCCAGCAAAAAATGAATCGAAGAAGGAATTATCTGATTTAGAGGAATTCGATATAAATTGCAAACACCCGAGAGAAAAGGATGCATAGGGAAGCGGAGACCCGCATGAAGCTGAGAAACCCAAAAGGCTAAAGAAGGAAAGTGAAGATGGTTGGGGCGCTCATCCTTAGTAGGAAGATCCACCAGGAAGTCAGGATGTGGTTTCAGAATATTCCTAAGATCGTCCAAGTCTTTCTGATTCAAGCGGGTATGATGCGACACATCATTCCACCGGAATCGACTTTTCTCTGGGACAATCTTGTGGGGACGAGCAGAGAGAGGAATAGAGCTGGAAGAGGGGACAGGTAGCCCTAAAATGGTTGAAGAAGAGCGGTGAGAAGAACGAGAATGCAATAAATCGACGGAAGAACTCTCTGGTCGAGAATCGCCAGAAAGAAAAGAAGCCTTTGACATGGTTTAGGTCATTAAACCCCACAAAGATCGGACGGAGGGAGAAGGAAAAAAAAATAAGAAAACATCAAAATTACGGCATGCAACAAGCGGTAATTAGAGAAAAATGAAGAAGGAGAAGAGGAAATGCCTATGTCAGGATCGATCGTCGGAAAAGACAACTCCACGAAAAAATTGAAGAAGAAGGAATGGTAAGGACAACACCTTTTCGGAGAAAAATAAAACAGAAATTACCGTTATAGGGAATGGTGCAAATGCGGAAGGAAGGCAACCCTTCCGTAGCTACACGTGTACGGGGGGATGTGACCCATTTGAAAGGTCGCCGCTTTTTGAACGGCCCAGATAAGAAAAGTACAGCCCGAAAGTGAGGAAGCGGGAATTTGAAAATAAAAAATCTATTGAGCACCAAGAACGAATGTTAGAGAATAAGGACTTCTTATTCCATGAAAATGTTGCGAACCCATTTCACATGGAATAGGGGGGGAGTAGTTGATAGGGAGTGAATGTGCCAGTTCCCAGAGGTCACTGGCTAAGGAACGATCCCATGATTAAAGAAGAAATCTCAAGTATTAGTATTTAGTCCTCAAGACTTGTAACCTTTGTAACATGAGCTAGAGATGAAATATAGATGTGAGTTCTGCCTTCTGGACTCTTGCCTCTGCCAGAAGGCAGAGGTGTCGGATAACTATGAGAGTCGCCGTGATAGAAAAGTGATCTTCCTTGTTACTTCTCATATCTTACCTCTGGGAGGTTGACTTACTCTGTACTCGGATGACGAGGGAGCAGAGAAGAAGAGAATGTTGTCACTATCATCAGAACCTAGTATATAGGTGCATGCAATCAACCAAATCAGCATGGAGGAATATCCTGGTACTTGCTGCCAATAAGGAGGTGCCGCGTGTTGTACTATCTGCCATATTCTTATGCATTGCTCCACTACCACGATCAGGTTGTTAGTAGTGGTCCTAAAGCGAGGGCAATGACTAAAATACCCCCCTTGTGAGGGAGAGGGTATATATAGGTTTTTGGGCATTTTCTTGTTCCTTAAGACACATTTTCCATACACTTTTTCATATATCATCTTTTACATATTCAATCATCCATCCCGGGGAGCTGACTTGATCGTCGGAGGGTCGACGTCTGAATCCCTTCTGGCTCGACTTTGTGCAGATCATCGGAGGAAGGAGTGCAGCAACGAAGAGATCCATCAGTATCCAGGGAGCAGATAACCAGTTTATTGCTAAAGCTTTTGGAGAAAGGTAATATTTCTTCCATGTTCTTGTTATCTAATTTCACTGTTGAGTTGGGTATTAGTTGACTCAATCAGGAAGGAAGGCAAATCTTCCATCACCAAGTTCGCTTGCTCTGCGTGTGAAACAGAGGACCGTCGATGCTGCAAGAAAGATAATAGACATTACACCACAAATGAATATAGTTGAACTAGTTAATCTAGTTGAGTAGAATAATAAGGGTGGTGACAATGATTTTGTGATTCAATACAAGTCATTCAAGTGGGACAATAGTTACCTGGCTGTAAAGCAGATTGGAATGGAGCTCAGAAAGGAGATCGAGTTTTTTCTACAAACAGAAGGAGAGAGGTATGATTTTCTTTAGTTATATTACAAATGTACACATGTTTGCAAATTAATATACCAATATCTAGTGATATTTTTTTTTTGTTAGGAGGATATTTTATTTAATGTTAATACATTTTTTTGTTTGAATTTTAGCTATGTGATTCGGACTGGGCAGCAGCCACTTGCTGAAGTTACAGTAAGGAATATAATTGATATACTGCATAACAAGTGTTTCACTACATCGGTAATATTATTCACATTATGTCTTGATTTCCATATTTTTTATTAATATATAAATGACTTCAGTTTCTATTACAAGCAAGAATTAGTTGTACAAAAAATAAATGGTTGCATATATGTATATTTAGGTGATTGACTCTTGGACGGAACTGTAGCAAAAGAAATATCAAGAGGCTGATCAAACAAGAGTTTTCACGTCCAGCTGCTGGGTAAGTTCTAGGTATAATTGTAATGTTTTAGTATTTCTCGGTTAGATATGACTGAGTGATGGAAATGATACTCGTTCTTTCATTTGTACAAAAGGAGTTGATTAAGGGCGCAAAGAGTGGTACAAACAAATCACTTGAACGTTTAATAGATTTCAATATCGAGAATTGCATGGATATGGACCAACTGCTGTTTCCAATGGTTGCTGGGGGATCAACAAGAGTGGGTTTTCACAGGACACTTTTAAAACTGAATATGAAAAAGGGTGAATGGAAATTCTTCAATTAAACACTGCCAAGATCTAGGAGTGGTGTGGATCCACATTTGACACAGACGTTTATTGTGGTGCGCATATATTATCTTGTCATTTAATTGCTATTTAAATGTCTGACTATAATATATTATAATATAAACAGTTATTTGAGAGCAACCTTTTGTTTCTTTGTTTCGTTTTTCTATCAACAGGTGAAGTATGTCCATAAAAAGTTGAGGGAAGCGTAAAAAAATTCAGGCCAGCACACCCTTTCCTCATGAAATCACTGGTGCTGCCCAAGACTGACGATTGCATTCAACAAACTCCAGGTACTCAGGATTGCAGTGTTGTTGTGTGCAGTTATATTGAAAAATTAATGCTCCGTAAACCTGCAAGGAAGGGGGTATTTAGTGTTGCTTCGGCAAGCAATTACCGCGCAAAGAAGGTTACTTGGTTTCTTGACCCTGACATTATCAGATGAATGTATTGTCGATTTTTACACATATTTTGGACTGTTTTGGTGGTAGTCAGTTGTTATTTTGGAGAAAGGTAATGGTTGGTAATGTGGATGTAAAAGTTGAAAACTGATGAGGTTATAGTTATTTTGTTAGGGGTGTAGGATGGTTATTTTGTCGAACCACTGATGGAGTTACATGTTTATTTTTGGATGAATGTATGTTTTGTAAAATTTGAATGTTGGAATATTGAATGGTGTAAATTATTAGTGGTTGGGTTATTTTGTATATGAAATAGTAAAATTAAAGGAATTTATGATATCTATATGGAGTAGTAATGTTTCAGTATTTATTCACATAAATTAGGTATCACTGTACAAATATATATTTTTGAACAATGAAGTTATTTTTTTGAATTTTTATACTGATGATAACTCTAAATATTAAGTTCTAATATTTCTTGCAAAAATAAGTATATATTTATTAATATATATTTGTTGTACAAATTATGAAATTTACATAACCTTTAATTTTTTTTTGTATACAGTTGATTAATGCCTAATGATTTGAAAAATGTGGTTGTTTAAAGGTGATTGAAGGATTCTGAATTGCCACAAGCATTACACTTATACGACGCAGTTACAAATTATCATTATCAAAATATAGGCAAATAAACATGGGATATTTCTGAGAGTAGGAGGAACAATTATAACAAATTGATATGTAAACATATAGTATAGATATTCCAAATATGAAGTTTAAACTATTCTAAATAAATTATATATGAAAATGCAATTGCATATTCCTGCGGTACAAATTCGTGACCTATGTTTTCAACTTTAAAAATTTGTATAACATAATAATTTGTTTGTATTGTTATTGATTTTTAAAAATATGCAATTACTATTAGCTAAATAATTTGAAATATTGTATTTATTTGAAAAGATATTAATTATATTCCTATTAATTACTAATATATATTTGTTGTACAAATTATGAAATTTACACAACCTTGAATTTTTTTTGTTTATAGTTGATAAATGCCTAATGGTTTAAAAATGTGGTTATTTAAACGTGATTGAAGGACAAACATTGCACTTATAACCACATCAGACGCAGTTACAAATAATCATTAACAAACATATAGGTAGGGGTGGGAATAGGCCAGGCCAGGCCATCCATGAAAAATCCTAGGCCTGGTTTATATTTAATAGGCATAAGCCTGACCTATTATCTATCATAGGCTTCTTGGTAGGCTCGGTCTAAGCCTTTTTAGTAAACAGGCAAAGCCTGAAAGCCTTTTTAGGCCTATTTAACGAAAAATACAAAATCACACCTATTAGGTATAAAAGGCTTCGTAGAAAATCCAGACCTGGCATATTTAACTAAATAGGTTTTTAAAAAAATCTGAGCCTGTAGGCCCCTCTTGGGTAGCCTGGCCTACTACCGCCCCTACATATAGGCAAATAAACATGGAATATTTCACAAAGCAGTAGGAACAATTATAACGAATTGATATGTAAACATATAGTATAGATATTCCAAATATAAAGTTTAAACTATTCCAAATAAATTATATATGAAAATGCAATTGCATAGTCCTCATGAATTCTAAGATGGTTGGAAATAAATTGCATTCATTATAAAAAATTGCATTCCAAATAAATTATATATAAAATTGCATTCATTATCAAAAAGAGAAGAAATGCATTCATTACCTCATTAATTGTGAGCTGGTTAGAAAAATAACCGTTGGAAGCAATATTCAAAAATAAATATATATCCAGCCGTTGGAGCCTATCCTATGTCTGTATATATAAGAATATGGGGGTGATATTTCACAAAGGATCCATAAACACAAAAGCTATATGATCAAAGATAATATATCTATTTGTAAAGTTCTATACATCCACTCTTAACCAAAAGGGATGTCACAGGGCAGCCAATCCCATTATGTTACGTCGTATCCAAGGTACGAACGTTCTTTCTGCGTAACCTGCTGGCGTCCAACAACCATTAGGGTGTCTCAAACCGAGACCAATCCCGGAAGGCTGTGCTATTGCTGTGATTTTCGTGGATGGTGGTGTTGGTGTACTCCGATAGATTGGGAGAGTTCACGCAATGAAGGTGAGGAGGTTTCAAGCACAATACAAGATAAAAAGGTGCACGAGATGGTCATTGTTGCTGGAAATCCCACCTACAATATAACACTTCGTACAATGTTGCTGGCAAATTTCATCAAATTTGTTTTCATCATTCTTGTGGTTGGTCTGGTGGCAGTAATGTTTATGTAGTTCTTACATGTTTCACCATTGAGTTATAGAATTTCAGCTATATATTCTAATCCTTCAGCTATACATCAAATATACAACTATCTATGTTAAATAGTCAGCTATGTAACCCAATGTACATGTTATAATTGCAATCTGATATATAAGGATTTAAACACAATAATCATTTTCATATACAAAAAACTGCAACCTAATGAACAGATTATGAAAGACAAGTACTTTTATGAAGTATCACATACAACTTGAATATTCATATACAAAAAATGCTAGAGCGAAAAAGGCTTGATACACGAGCGAACATGCACATGACTATACAAAAAAGTCATGTGCACAAAAACACCTTAGCAAAACTTCCATGAGTAGTACATACATTAAAAGTTTCGCTAGACTGACCTTGATACCTAATAGCAAAACCTTCCATGGCACAAAAGTAACACAACCCTTCCTAAAAAAATGCAAAAACTCAGGCTTTTCCTTGGGAAAACTTGGAACAAGCAACTGCATCAAAAATCATAAAAAAAGAAAATATAACAAACATTAGTGTTTATGGATTATTGAAAATGATGATAGAAAAATAATGGTAATCTCAAACCTAATAGAAATCATTTCCTCATTCTAATATCTTTTTCTTCTTCTTCTTAGTAAACTCACCATTGGATGTGGCTCTCTTATTTTTTGGTCGTCCAGGTGGATGTTTTAACAAAGGGGGCAGTATCTTTATATTATCTTCGGGAATTTGTAGATCAAATTTAAGAGTATCTGGAATAGGGTTAATGTGGGATGCATAACACTATAAGTAATTGCTATTGAAATAATAATCATCCACATAGTTACGAATCTGTCCCCCATGTCTGGTTAATACAGATATTGTGTGGGAACATGGGAATCCACCTAGCTGCCATTTAGAACAACTGCAAGTCTTTTCTGAAAGGTTAACCACAGATGAAACATCCGACATTACATGAAATTCACCTCCCGGGCACTCGTAAATATTCCACGACTTACCTTTTTCCTCACGATTGAACCATAATTCTTGCTTCACATGAACTAACTCATCTGTCCACTGCTGACCTTTCTTACACCTTTCAACAAAAAACTTAGCAATCTTGCTACATATGTAATCAAGCATATGAGAAATAGGGAGATGCCTACCAACTTGAATCCATGCATTAAATGACTTCGCCGCGTTAGAGGTCATCTCCCCATATCGTGTAATGTGAGGTGAGTAAGCAACTGCCCACTTATCAAGGGGCAGTTGGGATATCCATTCTTCCGCAATTTTACCACCAAGATGTATAAACCTATCGTAGCTTTCTTTGAATAAGCGCTTGTTGGGGGCATAAGCACATGCTTTAAAAAGATCCCCCAACCCAGCACGATGAGTGTTTGTCCAACCAGCCCCAAAACGACCCTTCAAATTTAGAAGTAAATGATATAGGCAGAAGAAATGCATCGGTTTTTCAAACACATTATTGAAAGCATTCATCAAACCTAGGTTTCTATCAGATATGTAAATGATAACCTTATCATGTTTTATATGATCTCGAATCTTACATAGAAACCAAGACCAGTTTGCTATGTTTTCAGCAGATACAACGGTAAAAGCCATAGGGAACAACCCTACATAGTAAACAATAGCAACACAAAAGGTCAATAAAATATGGGGGATAAGTGCATCAATGTACCAAACATTTTACATAGAAAATATAGATTTCTTTTTACCGTTGTTGTCGTCCTTTATTGTAGCAGCGAGCAATGTCCCTTTTGCACGACCCTTCATAAATGTACCATCTATGAATAACATAGGTCGACACAATCGAAAACCATCCATTGAAGATTATTAGGGTCATAATTGCATCTTTTTGCATCCATTTCTATATGGTTTTGATGAGATTATGTTCATATTTGACCCTAATATGGTATAAATTGAGCTATTGACCCTTTGTTGGCAAGAAATTATGCTTTATAGGGGAAAACGAGCAAAAATAAGAAATTCCCGACTATTGAAAAGGAGATGATGGAATCCGAGCCCATGGAGATGTTTCTTATACTCAATTGAAGACCCTAGGAAGCCTAGACGAGTCGTGGGATCGAATATGAAAAAGTCGAAAATTGGACGTCGGAACTTACACTACATCAAGCGCCCCATGAAGGATGACCGAGCAACTGGTCTTCTACGCTCGAGCAAAATCTCTCTGGACGACCAAATTCCAGGCGCTCGACCACCATGAGCCAGCCGCTCGATCGGTGGCCTTGAACAACGTCTGAGCGCGGCCCTAGGGGCATCCGAGCGCGAGTCCGAGATTCCACATTTTCGGGGGCAATTTCGTCTTTTCGCGCGTTTAATGAAGGGCATATTGGACCAAGCATTGTGGGCACTATAAATACTCAAGGATCAGATCTTCTTCTTGATTATTCATTAGTTAGATCATTAGATTAGTTTAGAGAGAGGTTAGAGGTAGTTTTCAAGTTGCGTTAGTGTAGATTTCATACTTCTCACTACAATTATTTTTGATCCATCCATTGGATCTTTAATCCGTTTATCCCATTATCTTAGTCTAGTTATTATCTACATTTCTACGATTCATTTTATGATTTTGAGCTTTGGATCAAGACTTAACATTCTCAAGGTTTGATGATTGTATTTCAATTCTCCAACAATTGGTAAGATTTCTTGTATTTACATTCATATTAGTGTTAATCATGTTTGTTTATAGTTTAATTGTTGTTTTGATCCATCAATTAGCCATGGGCTAATATCCTTTTGCATGGTTGTATGAATACTATGGTGAATTTAGTCTCTTGTTAATCCTATGCATGAATTAATGATCTTGATGGATTAGTTCTCTTACTAATGACTTGTATGAATGCTTGAGATGTTTAATTGGATTGAATGAGCCTATATTGTTAGCTATGATATGATAATTGAGCTCTAAGAACTATATGCATACCAAGTGTTTGATATTTGGCTTGTATGACCAATGAGAATTGTATATTAGCCTAGACCTCTTAATTGGAGTGTTGGGAGTTGTAGAGAGATCTAGACACCTAATAGAGCCCTTAGCTTGTGTTGTAGAGAGATCTAGACACTAGTTGGCTTGACTAAGACACCAAGAGACCTTTCGCATGCTAGGATGGATAAGACACTAGAAGAACCATAGTAGGATTACTTCCATGCACACACACCACTCACTTGCTCATCTTATTATAAGGTGATAGTTAGGTTTGCTATTTCTTGTTGATTTAGTAGATAGAAAACATGATCTTTTCTTGCTTTCACTAGCTATTAGCTTTTGTGAACATTCAATACTTGCTTGATATCACATCATTTCCCTGTGTTCGATATTTAACTTGGTTAACTTACCACGACAACAACGACCACGTACACTTGCGTGGAAATCATACATGATTTTGGCAAACAGAAGCTTTAAATGAGATGAAAATGCGCTCAAAGTGATGAGTATTGCTATTGTGCTCTAGGGAAACTACACTACCAGGATTTGTGTGCTCCACTGCAGCACAATACCATCTTAGCTCATCATATGAATCTTCATATCTCCCAAAAATATGTGATTTTGCAACTTCAACCGTTCTCCATGCTTTACTATAAGTGATGTGAAATCCATAATCATTCTTAATTAGGGAAGACACATCGTTGCTTCGTAATTTGTTATTGTTTCGTAAATTTTTCCAACGCCAAATTTCCCATAATCCTTGCACCCAACCTTTTGGGCTTCACTCTACTCAACTTACTAATGCATCTATGGATAAATTTAGCTTTGTAAATCTTGAAATTACCTGTCACAGGATCTGAACTTGCTTTGACAAACCATTCACAATTCTGAGATACATGCTCAGCACACACAACATGTATATACCTTGGATCATTCCTAATATACTTGAACTCAAAATGCAACTGGGAAGAGTACTTAATCAATGAATCTTTGAACCCAATTTTCCCACCATCAAATATAGTTCCAACCACACCCTTAAAAATATCAGCCCAATCATCTGATAAATAAGACTTTTTAGAGAGCATTGGACAAATATCATCACTAGGAATACTAAGAGCACCACTAAACTCATCGGTACCATATGATAATGCAGGCTCAGAATTCAAGTTTAAATTACTCATCGTACAATCATTCCTCCCATTAACATTCAAACCTATGGTATTTTGAGATAGTAAATCAAATACGCAGACTTCAACATCAACAATATTCAAAGATACATGATTGCAAATTGTAAAAATATTCTTCAAGTCATCCTCATATTCCAACGCACAGTTACTGAAATTACCAACGGAACATGACATCGAAAAACTTTCAATTGACAAAAAAGACCACTTGTGAATTCCAAGAATGACTGCCTCCGATTGATGGAAAATAACTTGCGTTCATCCTTTAATTTAGTAGAAAATATGAAATGATCACCCATTCCTCCGGCTCAAAAGGATTTTTTAAAGTGATGAGACAATCTTTGGAGGGGGGGGGGATAATTTAGCGGATGAAATCGGGGCTCATTCCTCTGAATCGAAAGGAATTTCTACAGTAAAGAAATAATCTTGGCGATGAGGGGTAATCGTGCGTATGAAATCGGTGCTTCTTTGAAAAAAAATTTCAGATTTGGGTTTTATCGAACGCATTCTGCCAGAATGAGAATTTGAGGAATGAAATTGTATAAAAAATAAATTTGAATTGGTTCTGTGAGGGAAATTTGAATTCAAAATCCATACCTAATCCTATGAAAATGACCGGAAAGCTGTATCAGAAAAGGTTATACCTCAAAGCAGCGTATCTTGGTTTTTGGGACATGATATGATTTCTGGTTTCTAAATTGTAGTAATAGGAAATAAATTGTGGTTATCTAAAATTAAGGATATTAACTGAAGGTTTGGAGATAGTGGCGTTAGAATTGTAGGGCCAGGTAATTATTTCTTTTAAATACAATTATATAATCTACAATAATTTATTAAAATATTTAATTTGAAATTAATATATAATTTATTTATGTACTAGTTAAACTCTATATTTAAAAGATAATAATAAATTAATCTATTTCAGGCCAGACGGACCTGGCCAAAATAGCCTGATTTTTTTGGGCTATTATATTTTGAGCTCAGCCAGCTCAAATATCAGGCCAGCCAAACCAAAATTTCCAGCTCTAAGCGCCTAGGTGGCCGCCTAAATGGTCTCTATGATCGCCATTTACATCACTGATTTTAACAGTAAATATTAAGGACTCATTTGGTAGCATGTTTGACATAACGTGGGATAGTTTAAACTTTGACTAATAAGATAAGTTTTATGTATATATCTACTATTTAGTATATAAAAATATATACTTTATAATTCATTTGGTAGTTAGAATAAATGGGTTGAAAAAATTTAAAAAGTAATTTTTACCCTTAAAAATATAAAATAACTATATTTTAGAATTATTTAAAATTATTCAACTTATTATTTAAAAGGAAAAAACATTATTCAAAATTTTGCAAATTCCTAATTAATTTAGGATTTTTCGCAGAATAAGATGAGAAGAAAAAATGAAACATTTATGTCGATAGGAGATGGCGGTTATAACGCCGATGGTGGGCGACTGCCATGTCAATAGCAGAAGGAGGTGGGAGATGACTCAAAGAGGGGATGGAGCAAAGGCGGCATCAATTTTTAGTGAAATATTATAAGTCGCTGCACTTCCAATCTATACGAAATCAAGGATCATATTAAATAACAAATTTAAATCTCAAGACCCAAAACAAACATCAGTATTGGTTTTCGAATTTTAATCGACCAATTTCAAAAAAGGGGTTTGAGGTGTAGGAAGTAATCGACGCAGACAATATTCGATGACAGTTACTGTTCGTTGAGTAAGAATCTCTGTTTGCTTGTAAATTTTGAGGTGTTGTTAAGAGGGTGTTGGTTCAGTTGCATTACTTTGTCAAGAAAATTTCAATTATATTAATTATGCTGGTGAAAAGTTGTCAATTTTTGTAATAGCAGGTGGCAAATTTGAGAGTAGTGCGGGAGCAGGTGATTGAGTTCGATGGAAAGAGGAAGAGGATAGGGTTGTACTGAGCAACTTAGGTGTAACATCTGCCAATCTAGAAGTCATCAAGAGCACCATTCTTGTTGGTCCCAAAACGAGTTAAATCAGTGTATGGGGGGTGGGAATACACTGATGTCAGATTTTTCTGAAAGACTCAGAAAAATGCT
>JAPKLY010004842.1:0-13666 GCA_026898435.1 Prunella vulgaris
GGTCGCTAAAGCATTTTTTTAACTACCTTATTATATTATAATGTTAACCCTGTTAATTATACTATAATACTTATATAATGATACTAATCCCAAATTCTAAAAAATGACAATGTTAATTAATTAAATATATATACAAAAACACTCTATTAATCATCCTCGTCATCGTTATCTTCCTCATTATCATCTTCTTCCTCATTATCATGTTCTTCATCTTCATTATCATCATCTTCCTCATCATCATCTTCGTCTTCCTCATCATCTTCTTCGTCTTCCTCATCATCTTCTTCCTCTTCCTCTTCCTCTTCATCTTCATGTACTTCTTCTCCTTCCTCTTCGTTTTCAACAATTACCATATCTGGATTTGCAGCCACTAAATCAACTGGAGAATTTATACCTTCGTCCTGAACCACTGTTTGAGCTTCTTGCACTTCAGTTTGGAATGGATCTTCAAATTGTGGAGATACCAACTGGGTGGAAAAAGTTTTTCCAACTTGCACAATATAACAAGGATGTCTCTATCAAAACGCTGCATGTCGTCCACTTTAGTCATTGAGGCCGTTAAGTCTCTGAAAAATAGACTCAATTCTGTGATGACACTCCATACATGCTTTGGAAGTGAGTACCGAAAGGCAATCGGTAGCAACCGCTGCATAAAAACATGACAGTCATGACTCTTCATCGGACCGATCTTCCCAGTTTCTGGCTCAAACGACCTACCCATGTTGGACACGTAATTGTCCGGAAAGCGCAGTTCCTTTACCCATTGACATAATTTTTTCTTCTCTACTCTGGAAATCTGGTAACATGCTTGTGGAAACTCACCTGGTCGTCGACCACTGGACAAACTAGGACGAGAACAGAACTGACTTAACTCTTCTCTGGATTTTGCAGTGTCTTTGGTCTTGCCTTCTGTATTCAAAATCGTGTGGAACAAGTTATCAAATACATTCTTCTCTATATGCATCACATCCAAGTTGTGTCTAATCAATAATTTACTCCAATAAGGCAAGTCCCAAAAGATGCTCCTCTTCTTCCAACCTCCTCGGATCCGTTTATTGTGTTCCATTGCGTGCTCCTCAGTCGTTTTCCACAAGTCAGTTACTGTAACTTCTCTCAACAACGAATCACCTAAAATAAAATGCGTATTGTTAAACTAAATACATCAAACTCTTAGAATAATTAAGTACTAGTTAAAATATAAATAATGTATAAATACCTGTTCGAACTCGTGGCCTTGGACGCTTTACAGGAGGTCTACCCTTTAGAAAATTCTTACTGTCCCTCCGAAAGGCATGATCATCACATAGAAACTTCATGTGGTTGTCGAACTATGATATCTTTCTACTCTTTGAAAGATAAAATGCATCAGACTCATCCAAGCAGTACGGGCACGCTAGTCTTCCAGTTGTCGACCACCCAGATAACATAGAATATGCTGGAAAGTCGCTGATGGTCCATAAAACAGCAGCCCGTAACGTGAAGTTCTCTTTAGGTAGAGCCCGTTTGAACAACTTTGTGAATTGATTGTAGACTTTTTGACTCACTTTTCCTTCAGTTTTGATGGACAACATCTGAGCGTTGAATGACAACTGAGTCTCAGTATCACAACCAGGAAACAATTTTTGATCGACAGATTTGAGCATGTCGAAAAAAAAATTTGAACGGGGATTTGGTTCCTCCTCCATGACTGTGTGGTGAACACCCAAACCAGACTCATCAATCATCGTATGATACCGTTGGAATTCATCTAGCTCATCCAATGGTGTAGACGGGTCGCAGCTCGAACCACCAATCTCAAATCTCTTACCTCCACAATTACTCAACTTATCATAGAAGGCAATCACTGTTTCCAAATTATAATTTCACCTGCTTTCGCCATGTCCGGTCCAATTATAATAAAATGAAGCAAAACCGAACCTCACAAGATGAGTATTAACCTCATCTATGCTCAAAAATCTTCTGTTACTGCACTTTCTACCTGAACAAGGACATCTAATCCGACCACAACTATCCATGCAATTTTGTTTACTACAGGCAAACGTAATAAACTCATCAAGTTTCTCGCAAAATTCATAATTCATATTTCCTTGTATCAAACGAGGCATTTCATACATCCAACGACGATCAGGGAGTTTCATCTGATACAAATTAAAAGTAAATCACATATAAATTATAAAAAAATTCGGCAGAGTTTCGACTATAAACAAACATATCCAATTTTTTTAAACAAAAAATCAACTATAATCGATTACAATAATTATTCACATTATCAATTCTAATACATGAATATTATAAATTCTAAAATTTAATTAGTCACATGAAGAACACTTATAAAATATATATAATACACAAAATTAAAAATTAAACGGTAAAATTGTAAAAACGTACGGTGAATTAGAAGCAACGAGCACAATATAAAAATAGACCTCCACAATTGGCACCAACATGTTGAAACAATGCTCCTTTGAATTTGGGAGATTTTTTGGGGTGGGAGTGGGGTTTTTTCCCCGAAAAAACTAAAGAAAATAGAAGCAGATTTTGTTCTATAATCGCATTTTAGCGACCGCCATTTTTAACTTAGCGACCGCCTTGACGGTCACAAAATTGTAAAATTAAATGGGCGCCAACTACCCTAAACCGGATACTACTTTAGCGACCGCTTTGGCGGTCGCTAAATTAATGTTTATATTTGCGACCGCCAAAAAGCGGTCGCTAATATTAAAAAACAAACCGGTTCTACTTTTCCGGATTGTCATGTATGAGTTTAAATTTTAGCGACCGAATTTCTGTTAGCGACCTATAGGCGGTCGCAAATTACTTTACTAATACGTTTGCGACCGCTAGCGGTCGCAAAGTGGTAGCTAATTTTTCAAACTTTATCAAAACACCACGGCGGTCGCAAAAGCGGTCGCTAATCGCCGCTTTTTTTTTATAGTGAACAAATCAAACGAATTAGAAAGATCACACCCATATTGAGTAAATGAAGAGAATGAGTAAGAATAGAACTCCTTCAATTGCTTCACTTCTTCGTTCAATTAGACTTCAAATACATCATATACTTGCTCCAATTCATCAATTAAAAGGAACTATGAAAAACTTAAATTGAATTTATGCTAATTCCTGTAGAATTTTAGAGAGAAAAATGTAGTAATAACTACCTATAGATATTTAGGGATCTGAATGAAAATGAAAACAGAATAAAAACTAATCTAAAAGTTGAGGATATATAATGATATATGTACTAGATCATTTTCCCTTATTTTACCGGAATATTTACAAAATTAATTTACAACATAATATATACAATATATACAATATATATATGTATATAAATTTATTTATTTATTGTATAAAATAATATAATCTTTAATAAAATAAAATACATCTTCATCTATTAAAATGAGGTTTTGAGAAATTTTCTGGTCCGACACAACTAAATAAAAACAGTAAATAAAATTAAAAGGTGTGTACTATCAATAGAAATGGGTGTATATAACTGGATTAAGCAATAATAATCATATACGAAATCCTAAAGCTGATGGCCCACGCAGGCTGCAGTTCGTGTAAACCCACAAGCCCAAGCAGTCGGGATTAATAATTATTTATTTAATGGGCACAGATATTCTTCCCCTTTTTTTTAAGTACTTCACCACCATAAATGTTCAGTTCACCACCATACTCTTCCAAAAATACTAATGCTCTTTTTAAGTGAAAATTAATTTTGCAACTTCACCCCCTTTCTTCATTCTCTAAATATTCTACCAAAAACTTTAAAACAATGTGTAGTTTCAATTTTTTTCGACAACGCCCATCACCAACCTCCGGCACCATTACCATCGTAATTTTTAACGGACGCCCACCACCACTATAGTATTTTTTTGATAGATAAATTTAAGAATTTATTAGTTTTATATATTGAAGGGTTTGACTGAGTTTTTATTGTTATTATTACAAATATTAGGATTGAAAATCGATTAAAAATCGTTCACAAAATTTCATCGGATAATATCGATCAAAAAACGCAAAAAAATCACTGAAGACATTTGTTCGACTTTGGTTTTTCGAACAAATGCTATTTATTAGAAAAAATTAGTCGAACAAATAGCATTAGTTCGAAAAAAAATTTGAAAATTTTTGTTCGGAATTTTTGGTGGAACAAATGCAGAATGTTCGGAAATTTTTTCCGAACAAAGTACAAATGTTCGAAAAAAAATTCCGAACATTTTGCTTTTGTTCTACCAACCAATGTGAAACAAATATGTTCGAATTTTTTTAAAAAAAAATTCAGAAAATATACGAATAAATCATAAATACGTATATGAAAAACTATTACCATCTTTCATATTGACAAAATAAATTTTTTTTATAACGTTTTTGTTCAAAAAAATATAGTTGAAGAATTGTATTGTGAGAACCAATTAATTTTTAGGTTTTGAAAGAGGGGGTGAACTGATCTTCTGCAATTGGAGAATATATTTAAAGGATAATTTTGTCTTTTAAATTTTATTTTCAAAATGAAGAATAAAAGGGTGGTGAAATACTCAAATATGGGGGTCCAAATATCTGTGGCCTTATTTAATTTAATAACATTGAAAATTCAAGCATATTGCTGACCAAAAGAGTGACATATAGTACGCATGCAAAAATTAAATATACACTGAGTAACACGGTCTTATATACTCCCTCCGTCCTATAATTGTTTTCACACTTTTTTTTTCGTCTGTCCCACAATTGTTTTCATACTCTATAAATGAAAACTTTAACTTTAACTTTATCCTCACAATATTCACATATTTACACAAATTACCCTACTTTTACATTCAATCCAACTAATCTCATTATTTTAATAATATAACTTTACACATTACTTTTCTTAAAAATTGTGTCATCTCAAAGGTGAAAACATCTCTGGAACGGAGGGAGTATAAGACAACTTTATTTTAATATTTATATTTTACTTTGCTCAAAAATATAATTTTCGTAAAATCATAAATTCATAAATTATAGGGAAAATATAGATTTTCGTCCTTTAATTTTATTTTTTACTTTATTTTTAGTTCTATTACGTTTGAACTTTTATTTTTCATCCTATAAGTTTCAAAAAAATTGAGTTTTTAATCCTACAATCAGGAGTTGAAGGTTACCCAACCGGTAATGATGATGTGACACAATTTTTTTTAAGTTTTTATACATTTAATTGTATATAACTCCAAATTGAGTCACATTTTTTTTAAATTCATCAAATTAATTTTTTTTATTTCTAATTTATTTATATATATTTAAATAATTTTTTAATTCTATAAATTTAATATTTAACAGTGCAAAAAAATTAATTTGCTAATTTTTTATGTATTAATTGTATATAAATCAGAATTGAGTGACATTTTTTTTTAATTTATCAAATTAAACCATTTTTATTTCTAATTCATTTATATAGATATTTCACTATTTTTTTTAAATTTTGTAAATATAATATTATACACTGCAATAAATTTTAATTGCGTTCATTTGTATGAATTGAATTGTATATAAGTCCAATTTGTATAGATATTTCACTAACACTTTTTATTTTATAAATTTAATATTTTACACCACTAAATATTTTTAATTCGTAATTGAAATTCTTTTAATCCTCATCATTCTCTTCATCATCTTCATCTTGATTTTATAAAAATTTAGCAAATTAAATTTTTTTAGTAATGTAAAATATTAAATTTATAAAATTTAAAAAATATATATAAATAAATTAGAAACAAAAAGGAATTAATTTGATAAATTTTTTTAAAAAAAAACTTGACTCATTTTGAAGTTATATTTAATTATATACATAAAAACTAGGAAAAAAAAATAATGACACAACATCATTACTGGTTGAGTAACCTTTAACTCCCGGTTGTAGGACTAAAAATTCATATTTTTTTTTAAATTTATAGCATAAAAAACAAAAATTCAAACATAATATAATTAAAACAAAATAAAAAAATTAAGGGACAAAAAACTCTATTTTTTTAAAAATTATATTAATATATATGTGATAGGATAATAAGAGCCGTTAAACCAGTGGTGAAATTTGAGAGGCGATGAAATTTTAGTTGCCGCTGAAACATCAATAATTGATTTTAATGAAGGTGATTTCTTATCCAGCAATGAAACTTTTTTAGCTTTGGACTTTGATATTAGTTATACGAATATTTAAATCTCAAGTATATAAAACACAAATGATCTCAAAAGCAATGTTCTAAAAGTTGTATATTGCTAATTGATCGAACCACTAGAGTCTAGCGACTAGAACGACTAGTCGAAAATTAATCATAAACACTTAAATAATAAATACAATTAATTATTAATAAATTAACAATACATTAATTACACATAAAATAATAAAAAAAGTAACATTACCATATTTCAATATTAAAATTATAGGTGATAACAATCATGAAACTCAAAATTTGATAAAGTGATAATTTAAAAATTAAAAGGAAATTAATATCTTTATAGTTTTAATATTATTTTATTATAATTATATAGGGTTTGCAAGAAATTAAAAAATAAAAGACAGAAACATGTTTAATTTGAAATGCTTTAGTTGACATCTAGTCGATCTAATTGCTGTTAAATCAGTGTTTAGTAGGTTTAGTCGCTGTCTAATGGACCCAAACATTTTTTTTAACGATTTTGTGTAAATCGGGTTGACCAAGGGCCGACTAGCGACTAATCGTCAACTAATCGGTCAAGTTAGTCGACTTTTTAGACAAACGCTTTCTGCAATACTTGGGTTTTAATACTTTAAAACTAGTAACCATTTTTGTACAAAATTTTATCTAAGTATAAATATTGCGTTGGATTGGATGTCAAATCATAAATTTTATCGGCACTTAAGGCTGCCCCATCTACTGTTTTGGAGGTAAATTGACGTAGCACATTTTTACTGTGGGAAAGGTTAAATTTTACAAGAGAATAATCTCAATTTCATTAACAATTAAAAGATACTTTACCTTTTAAGTGTCCAAATTTATAATGCACATACTAAAATGGAAATAAATATTTTGTCCTTACCCTCAGCTTGTCTCTTTAATTATTTAAATTGGTATTCACTTTATTCACCAAGAATCATTTTATTTATATGAATCATATATGATATTTCATAATACTTTTCAATATATCTACTTTATGCATAAATTAATAATATACTTAAAACCTCATTAAAAAAAGTTTTGAACATATTAAAATTATGAATGGAGAGAGTAATTAAAATGCATAATTATCTCCACGAGAGACCCCCCACAAATTATTTTATAAACCTAATCTAATCCAAAATTTATATAATTTAATATTATATTATTAAGATTTATGAAAAATATTGAAATTTACACTCTCCTCTTCCGGAATTATATGCATCCTTGTTGAGAACATTTTTTTTAATTAAATAAAATAGTAATATATAAATAAATATGTGTATATTTTTATGAGTATGCATAAAAATCAATATTTTATTTTTTGGAGTATGCAAATAATTTTAGGACGAACAAATAATCCGGAGCAAATGGAATATATATATTTTAAAATTATACTGCCTCCGTTCCTAACGAATTTGCACCCGTGTGAGTGTATGTGGTTTAAGAAAAATGTATTTTATAAATAAAGTAGTAGTATATGTTCAAATATGTGTATAATTTTGTGATTGTACACAAATCGATATTTTCTTTTTCAGTAGAGTGCAAATTGATTTGGGACAACCCAAAATAGAAATTTTGGTTTGGGACGGAGGAAGTATATGCTTAGTAGATTAAAAATATATATTTTTATTTTGAAAATTAAAAGATACTATCTTTTTAAAATCTGTGTTTAATTTAATGTCAAATATAAATATTAATCAGAGCTATGTGGGGTGATTCTAAATTTATTGATATTCCTTCTATTTAATTATTAAATCACAAACTTTCTTGTAAAATTTATTTATAGTATGAAAGATACTATTAAATTTATTCACTATTAATATTATATTAATTCAATAATACTATTAAACATATAAATTAAAAATCTTAATATAAAATATTAAGATATCAATAAATACATATAATGGTGTCAGTGAATACATAAATAACGGTATTATTTTTTAATTATGAATAATTTTTAGAAAGAGTGACCCTTGTTAAATTGATTATAAAGGGCACACTATTTAAATTGTTTAACTTATTGAAGTGACTGTAATTTTAGTTCATTCGATTATTGATCATATGAATGTATGGCTTGTTTAATTTGATAATAATGTATGAATAATTCTTTTATTTATCAGGTAAACCATAAAATTTAAGAGTATTTTTAAATAGTTATGCTCTACTATTAAAAAAAATTATATTTATATATGTAAATCAATAATTTCAACACCTATAAATAAATAAACAAAAGGCGAGAAAAAATACGATAAACATATTTTTTATTAGAAAGATGTGGGTTACAACTCTCATGAATAACTTGATTCTTATCTCCAAGGACATGAGCATGATTTGTGGTACCGGGGTCTTGACGACTTATTCTGGATTTGACCTACAATTTGGGTAGTAGGAAGTAGATGGGGTCGTTGATTATACTTATTCCATCTCACCTACGATTTGGTAGTTGGGGAAGAATTTGACCTACAATTTTTTTTTGATCGGTAAATATTAGTGTGGTTAGTAGTTAGAAGTTAGTACACCAAGTCTCCATACACTCATATCTCCAAACCAACCTTATATCTCCCTCCTATTCGTTCCCGAAGGAAATTGAACCCGGGTCACTCACTCAAGTGAGGAGCCCGGTGGCCAGGTGAGCTAGCTCACCTAGTTACAATTTGATAGTAGGGATTAGATAGGGTCGTGGTGACTTATTCAATCTGACCTATTAAAATTATATTTCGAGTCTCTTATTTATAAGAGATCAGTGACTTGAAGAGCAATAAAGCGATATTCTCAAATCGGAGAATAAGGAAAATATATTCACAAATCTTGGAGATATTATTATGTATTTTATCTCCAAAATTGTGATTTACATAATATATAACACCGTAAAATTTCATAAATTTTCGGTGCTTACAATATGTACTGAAAGGTCACTCCTGTAATAATATTTAATAAGAAATAATTTTTTAATAATAATAAAATTGATTTTTTAAAAATACATTTAAAAAATTGGCAGTGAATAAAAGGGATAAGATCATAAATACTTGTGGAGTTGATTATCAAATTGAATGTAGGAATTTAAATGTTTCTTTAAAAAATAAAAATAAAAATAAAATGGATTAAGTGCATGTTTGCAATATCTAGTAGAATTGAAGAAGTGATAGTAAGTAATTTTAGTAGCAAAATGAAAAATATGGAGTGTATTAAATTTAAGTGATTTTAAAAATTAATTAAAAAATGTGTTTGCAAAATAAGTGCTTCTAAAAATTGTAATAAGTATTACTTTATTGAGAAATGTGTAGAAATGCTTAAGTTGAAGTTAAAAGCTAGAAATTATTGCTTGATCAAAAGTAATAATAAGCATTTAAAATAATTATTAAAAATATATTTTAAGTGTTCTTTTTTAAAAAATAAGTATTTTTATTTTTTATGTTGAGGGTGCAAGATGCTGCTACCGTGCATGTGTGATACTGATAGGCCGTAACAATTTGGGCCCGCACGTATCTCTCTGATTCTGAAAGCCGTAAATCAATTTTCTAAACATCACTGCCAACAAGACAAGAATCAGTCTATGTCTTACTTAGGTTGTTTCCACATCGAGCTACATTATTAAATTATAATATAAATATAAAATCAACAAATAAAGAGAGTGACCACATAAAAAGAGTGGCCACTTCATGTCTTTAAGGCACATGTCTCACACATTCCATAACCTAAATTTCATTTATGTGCATAATATTTTATAAAAATAATATCCTCCAGAAAGTTGTGTTATTTACTGGTGTCATCTTATTAGTAATTTTATGTTAATTGTTGCATATTAAGTCTTCATCTGTGTATCACTCACATATTAAATTTTTATCTACATATCAAATTTTTATCTACATGTCTTAATTTTAAAAATAATATCAAATGAAATAATTAACAAAATAAATTATTTAATACTACAAAGTGAAATATTTGCATCGTTAAAGTCTAAATTAAATTAAATTTTGCATAATTTAAGTTCTCATTAATAAAATGTTGGTACTAATTATTTTTTACCAAAAATATAAATTGGGGTTAAATTCCTTTGCTCACTAAAACTTTTACATATTAAATTGTCCAATTTTAATCCCACCGGTCTATTTTTTTGGTTAATCGTAAACGTTCATTTGAGTTGATATTTCTCCATATATGTTCTTTAATACTATTAAAAAAAAATTATTGCACTATATACATGTTCTACTTGCTCTTTTATTTTTCTCTCTTTATATTCAGTTATTTTATTGTTATAAATCCATCATTTTTATACTTTTTAAAATTTTCTATTCAAAAGTCTTCGATTCTTATTTTTTGTTTTCTCGTGCATGATTTTGGAAGATCTTATGAATTCGTATCGAGAAGAGGACAACACTAAAAATTTCTCTTTCAATGTTTTAGTAATCCTGATGTTGTTGTCCCAAAAATGTAGCGAGATGTTTTATGTGTATTTCTCTTTCATTTTCTTTCTTCTAGCTCATAGATCATTAGCAAATGTATGTCGTTCGAGCTATGATGTCATTTTTTTTATTTTATGTAAATATTATATGGATATAAGTAGGCATAGAACAGTCGATTATTAAATGCTAAATTGTACTAATGGAATATTTTTTCTTTCAATTATTCGTTATTTTTTAGTTTCCATGTGTTTTGTCATTTAAAAAAATCATTACGGCAGTTCTAAAAGAAATATGTAAAAATACATGTGACTATGAGTATTGTTTATTAGCAATAGTAATATCAGTGAACATGATAGTAATTTCATATGGATTTATTTTTAAATGAAACTAAATTTATGCAACATTTATATATATTTCTAAAAAATATATAATCCACTGTATAACATATTAATTTTAGCCTATTATACTTTCTGTTAAGCTGATTTGTTAGATGTAATATCTCTTAAGCATAATAATTAATATTTTTAATGCGCCAAATTATTAGTCAATTTTCTACATTTATACCTCAATTATTATTAATCATTTTTATGTGTTATAATAACTAAATGTTTAGCATTATATCGTCTTTGGTTCGTTATAATTTTAGGCTATTATATTTCATACTAATTTATGCTAGAGTAAGTCTTTTGTGCACAAGTTACACCGTGCAACTCAAGTTCATTTTTAAAAAGTTACACAATTAAAAATACACTTTTCAGTAATAATTTGTGTAACTTTTCAGTAGTATTTTGTGTAACTTTTTAAAAATGAACTTGAGTTGCACGGTGTAACTGGTGCATACAAGACTAAGCATTTATACTATAATTCTATTTTTTTGCACCGTAAATTATTTACATATTTAATATTCAATCTTAATTATGATATGTGGAAAATATTCAACCTTAATTACTTTAGCTCATGAGAACTCGAATTAACATGAGATATACTCCTTCACTAATGAATATTACAAAATTATTATTAATTTATATACTTTTTTATAATTACAGTATAAATATTTAGTAGTATTATTTAACATATTATACGGCATTGAAATTGACTATTTTAACCGCACAATACGTAGGGCACTATGCTAGTAATACAATATTAAAAACTCAACTGTCATTAAAAGGGTACAATTTGTTATTGCGCTATTTGTTTAACTGATTCCGCAAAAATTCGCTCTGAACGGAGCACAAAATCTCCCCCCCAGAGTAGAGATGAAGATGGGGGATTTATTTGACGGTCGGCTTGATGCGTAGGCCAAGATAGGACCAGAAATTGTATTCCCCATCCCATTCCGGCCGTGCCTACTTATATATATATATAATATAATATAAGTAAATAAACAAATAAAGTATCTATCATATTTTTTGAGTTTTAAATTTGTATTTCAAATTTTAAATGTATTTTAAATTTATAGTTTTATGTTAAATATATTTTAAAATTTAATTATTATTTTAAAAATTATGCATTTTATATATCAGTATTTATGTTTGTTAAGGTTATTATTGAAAATTGATAGAATTTAAAAAAATATTCACGGGGAGCAGGAAATTCCAAGGAGTGGATTCCACGACGGACAAGATGGGGGCAATTTATTCCCCGTAAAATTCGTGGGAATATGGATTTTTTGCAGCCACACAAACGGGGATGGGAAATGGTCTCCCATCCTCGCATGTTGACGTCCCTACTCAATTGACACTAAAAAAAAAATTCAGAAAAAAGGTTACATTCTTAAATATTGCATACAATAATGTAAAAAAAAAAATCATTAGGAATATCTAATTATGTATACATCTTCATTCTTTATTTATAAATAATTTTCTAATAATGTCAAAAAATCATTTGAAATGCTGCAAACTTAATTTAAGCAGTTTTTTTTTTTGCTATATAGTTATTTTTTAAACTTATATATTGTATAATTTACCAATTAGCTTAACTACTAAAACGACACAGAAAAAATAGATTAAACATTACAGAATAAAAATATATAGCTTATCAGAAATATTTTACTTTGAAAAACAAATAAAATACCATGTTCATGCACTAATTTGCAGTATAAAATAATCAATAATATTTGAGTTTAAAAAAAAAGAGTACTTGGCTTTATTTTATTAATTGATAGTTATAATTCTTTAACTGCAGAAAACACAATGATTTTGCTAATATAGTTAATAAGTCACCAAATAGAACAATTAGAAAGCAAAAAGAAAGATTGAATGTGTACAAACAAAAAAGTTATTTAATAACAAGAATTTGACTAGGTGAGAAGGAAATTTAAAAGAGAAAGAAAAAGAGATAATTGCTTGCTGTCATTCAAAGTTGGATGGATGGATGCCACATTATTAGCATTGTTATGCGCTTGTTAGTAATAGAAAAAAATTATTTTAAGATTATATTAGTTGGTCAATTGGCGGAATTTCATTTTAATTTTAATATAATTTTTGTTGAAAAAAATACATATGCGTGAGAACATAATTTCACGTATTTGTTCAAGTCACATAGTGTAATGAGTTAAAAGAAAATTAACATAAATAAATTAATTATCGTACTTTCCAAAATTTAGATGAGATGATAAAAGTGGATGACTCAAGTGGATAGAGCTCAACTATTTAAAATTTTGAGATTTTGGATACGAGATACGGAGCGAAACAATTTGTTCACTCTTGTGGTGGTCCCTATAGGGTTGTGGTTCTCATGTTGTGAAGGTTGCGGTTCTGGAGCGAAGTTTCAGATGGTACTCCTCCTGTGATGGTTGCCGGTTCTGATTGAAAGTAAAACGAAATGATATGTCATATACACAGTAGTGGAATGATACTTGATTATCATAGGAAACTATTATAATTGATTATCTTTCAAAAAAATTAGATAAGGTGAAATTATTACATGATATATATCACTCGTCAAACCCACTTTAAGCAACTATACTCATATTCAATTATTTACTCAGTACGCATAATTTTTTTTTAAAATCTACTCCTATTTTAATTTAGAATTTATTACATATAAATGTATAAAATACACCTATAACTCAAATTAGTACACCTA